>MSJE01000229.1:407496-586210 GCA_001931935.1 Aspergillus aff. floccosus IMV 01167 | reverse complement strand
CACAGCCATGGCTGCTCCGACAAAAGAAGTACGTGCCCAAAAGCAAGAGTTTGAGACATCGATATTCACGACAAGAGACTTGCCCTAGGATGAAGTTAGTTTCGACGCCGTGTTTCTAGAGATCCAATTGGCACTCACGATAGTGGGACGGATTGCCTGATAAACTCCCTTGAAGGCGAGCACACCACTGCCCAGGTCTTTGTTCTCGCCATTGGAATCGAAGAAAGAACGGCGGAGCGCCAGGAATTTGGTGCTTGGATATTCGCGGAGAACATGGTCCAGAAAATTCAGGGCCTCAAGAACAATGTCTGAGATAGAGGTTTGTCCCGAAAGCCAAGAGTGAAGGACAGAAAGATTGACCGTTTTGGTTGGTCTCACGACGAGGCGGAACGAATTGTTTGCTCTGCCTCCCGGGCGTCCCTTCTCAGCATCGAGGTCGACCAAGATATTAACGCCCTTGGCGTAATTGTTTGTAGACCTGTAAGTAAGTTAGTCACCCTGCTACCTCCGAACTGTGGTGTCCGCTGAAAGACATACCAAGCGAGCTTTTGACCATCAAAGACGATCTGCTTTAGAGCTTGCTTTCTGGCACTGGAATTCCAGACCTTCTTGATCACAACATCCTTTTCGGCACCGGAGCCAATGTGAACCTGGCGGGATGGTCAGTATATGGTATTAGCCAGTTATTTGGGAGTTTAAGGTCACTTACGTCATATTGATAGACATTTCTGGTGGGATAGGCAGTGATATTGAAGGCATTCATGGACACCTCGATTTCTTTGCCCGTAGTGTTGAATCCCGGACGGGGGACATGCTTGACAGGGATCGCATACTTGGCCAGTTCGTCAGCATCACGGACCCGAAGATGACGGAGACCACCCGGGAGTTTGTTGATCTCCTCAGGGTTCTCCATGGTGGAAGGGAAAGCAGCAGAACGAGGAACGAGAAGGGAAGCAGAGCAACTCGGAAGGTATGGGTGGAATGGATCGGGAAGGATGATGGGCAGAATGGGAAGAGGCGGAAGAACCGGCAGGGAGACAGAGGAGGTTTTTATAGCTGAAGGAGCCCCTGAAAGGGACATTGTGGTGAAGAAATCATATACACTCGCGGAATAAGAAGACAAAAGTCACGCACAGGGAGGGATTGAAGTCTGTGAATTCCCGCGACTCTTTGCCGCTGGCGTTTGCAAGGCGCCGGTGGTGAAGAGCCCGAGGAGAAGAGGAATGAAGATGGACAAACAGACAAAGGAGAGAATCCTTCAACATGAGGAAGAGATATTTGTGCCGGGGCTAGTTAATAGATGAATAAAACGAATTGCAGCAAAGGAGTTGTAACTGAACGGGGAATAGCCCGGCGCTGGAGTAAACAACCATCGCGGATGGTGAACGCAGAGAAGACAGCGAGAACTTACCAGGCGATTCACCGAAAAGGCTCCCATGGGCAAATCGATGTTACGGCACATGTCGGTCGCCAGCTTGGGCTGGTCCAGAGCTGGATCACTGATGGTGGCCATTTTGACGAATCGATGGGTTTGATGCTGGGAGGAAGTGAGAGGAGGGTGGAGAGGTGATAGAAGAAGATGATGTGAAGGAGAGAATAGAGTTGCAAGTGAAATCGGAAGTGAGTTGTAAAAAGATGGTGAGGTGAACGAAGAGAAGTAGTGAGTGGTGGAAGATGAGGAGGATGATGAAGAAGAAGAGAAGTTGATGAGAGGATAGAGAGGAAGGCGGTGGTGTGAAGGTGAAGAGGTGAAGTGGAAGGAGAGGATGTGGAAGAAGAGGAAGAGGGAGGAGGAGAAGTGAGGAAGGAACAGAGGGAAGAGGAAGGAGTAGGTGGGAGGTCAAACACTGGGAACAGTATCAGGTTTCCGTATCAGGTAGGTGCCCTGGTGGTGGTAGTAGTAGTAGTAGTAGTAGTAGTAGTAGTAGTAGTAGTAGTAGTAGTAGTAGTAGTAGTAGTAGTAGTAGTAGTAGTAGTAACCTAGGCTGTTTCTATAGATGGCTCGATGAGGATAGATGGACGGAGGAGATTACTCTGCTCCCTCAGCGAGTGAGGTTTATGCAGTTGATTCGTGTACTATAATTCTCCATATCCCGTCCTGTTTTGATGGATGAGGGTACAAACTTGCATTGTTTTGATCACCCACTCATAACTGGGAAATAAGCCTCCTCGAATGAACATTGAAAACCCCCTATCCGGTATCCTCGTGTATATCCTTATCACCTTGGTAGAAAGCTGCTCCCCTGTACTGGGCCCAGGAAGTCAGACAAACTCGAAGATAAACAAGTAAACTTAAGAACACTCGAGTACTTCAAAACGTCACGTCATTCGATCGTCTAATGTCAAGACCACCACCGCATCGCTCTGCGAAGCCCTCGTTCTCAACAATATTGGAAGCTACGTTTGCGAAGCCCTTTCGAAATGTCTTCTCGACAGGCCAATCCACAAGACGAGTCTGGTTGCAATTGGTTGCTTGGAGGTGAACAAGCAAAACAGCGAGTAAGCGACGGCTTACCGCGTATACCTGGGTATTTAAACCCTGGATTATATTGCCGACAAAGATGGAAGTCTTCCCCGATCTTGGAGCCAAAAGTATACATCAGAGTGCTTTATTGACGGTGAGTATCTTTGTTCAAGGCCGGCTGGCCCATTTCTGCGAAAACGAGTCAATCGCTTGGTAGCCCTGCATTTATCTATACTACATACCTAGGTAAGTACCTGAATTTACGAGAGCCTGAAGAGGCTCAGCATGCCGTCTTCAACCAGAATTCGTGGTGGACAATCTGAATCATAATCGCATTCTATCTAGATGTTCTCGGTGGACTTCATCCGACTCACGCACCTCCCTTAATACATCTTCTGGCGAGGTTACTGTATTTAAGTCTGGAAAGATTGGAGGTTTTATGAGTGGATTGAAAACTATCTCCTGTACATCACCCCCTATTATCAGACTGCATGGCCACCAGGCAAATACCTTAGGTATACCAGCCGCACCGGTGCGGACATATCCAAGCATAGGTACAAAAAAGGAGAAAGCGGCATCCCAATCGAACTCTCCCAGACTTCAGTCGAAGCGCAAAGGAAAAGGATTATCACCACGAAATGCTAATCCAAGCAAGAACGCCGTTCCATAATGCAAGAGCCATGAGGTGCCAGATAGATATACACTTCAAAATCCACGTTGGTCCACCTCTAGCCAGAGGCGTGCAACGCTCGCGAAGACTTGCTGTCGTCCAAAGATTCACAGTTGTATTTGGGTATATTATGAACGGTACATGCCTGGACCATTATTAGACGGGGCGTAGGTGAAGATGGTTGAGAGCGACATCACATACCAGGGAACGGTGCCTGCCCCGTCCCCATGCCCCGAGCAGACTGGGGCAGTGGTATCTGGGAGATCGAGGCAGGAATATCAATCCGTCGGATCAGATCAACTAATTTCTCCGGCGAGAATCGCCCAGCGTTGTAGGCTGATGCGGGAGGGATGATGCTTAAGAGATGGACAATCTCTCGTGGCAGCGGGGCTGGTGAGCCTTGAGATCGGTACTGTGATGCTGCCTGGCTAGCAAGGGTCTGCGGCGTGCGCTTTTGCTGGTCCAGCTGTCGTCTTTGAGCCGTCTTCAAGGGTGATTCGGCCCGAACAAACTTTCGTGGTCGGTTCAGATCATCATCAAACTCCTCCAACGGCCTCTTGGGTGAGTTTGTGACGGACGCATCGGGATATCTCGGGGTGGGAGAAGCGTGACGAGACATGGTCTGTTCGACAGGATACGCGGCCTTCGGGCGTGCTTGAGAGGGGGAGATAATAGGCCGCACGGCCGTAGGGTCGAAGGAAGGGTTGGAGTAGCGATGAGCAAACTGTTCCAATGTCGGGTCTTCTGGGAACAGTTCACGCATCCGGTTCTCGAGATTGATGACCTGGACAAGATCGCCATATCGAGACTCATATTCGTGTAGGAAGGCAAAGATGGGCTTCGCCTTGTGTACGTTCTCCGGATTGGAGGCCAACTTTCTCACCGTCATTTCGAACACGACTCTGGCATCTGCGAACGGATTGTCAGTATTGCATGCGTCTACTATCGGATGGGAGATGAGGGACTTACTGATGACATCGTTGACGTCGATCAGGTGTTTCAGGTATTCAAGCGCGAAATTCTCATCCTCTGGGAAGAGTTTAGCTCCGCGCTCGAAAATCTTGGTAGCAGCCGGGTCCTTGTAGCAGTGGTACTCGATGAGTGCACTGGCGATGTACACATCGCTAGTGATACGGCCCCGTTTGCGAGCATCGGCGAAGATCTGTCTCGATCCCGGCATTTCACCCGGCTTGCCCTTGCCCTGGATACGACGCATGGCTCGCATCAAAGCAATCCAGGCGAAGGAAATTGCCTTGGAGAGGATTCCAATCTGTATAGCGTGGGCGTTGCGAACAGCTTCAATTTGAGCGTTCTCCATCGACTCCCTGGCCTTGCTTTCACTCTGCTCGTCATCATCGTCCTCTTCGGTCCTTGCTTGTCTGTCAGGGTTCATTTTGGCGAATGTGTCCTTCAGATGAGCGACGTCTTGCTCTTCCCGCGTGCGAGCCTTCGAGATTAGATCGTATAGCGCATTGAGAACTCTGTCGTACGGCTCCCGGACCTTTGCACCGCGCTTGATGGGGTCTTGTTCGGACTCGGAGGTGATTTCCAGCCGGTCCGCACGCTTGAAGGCAAGAAGACAGCTCTCGGGGTTGGCGTCCACACCATGCTTCAAAAAGTCGTTTCCTTCGCTTTCCATGTCGTTCAAAAAGCAAAACTCCGCAGCTTCAAACCAAATCTCGGGCAAGAACCGAAGAGCCATCAATGCCTGTTTGTAGACATAAACTACACGGGCCTTGAAAGCAGCCTGGTCCTCTTCCTTCAGCACCAACGGATCGCCTTTCTCCCATTGAATCCAGCGTCGCCAGATGTCGACTTGCTGGGCGAATTCGATGTCGCCGTCGGAACCTGGAATGGGCGGTAACCGAGGCAGGGTCGTCCTGTTGAGGTCTCTGGTGATGTTTTGCAATTCGGTGTACGAGCTACGAGCAGTCATATAAGCCGGTGACTGCTCTTGCAGAAACTTGCGACCCTATTGCAGATGGAACTATTAGCAAACACGTCACCACGGAAGAGAAAACGTTAAACACACCGTCAACTTATTCAGACCCATCTCGAATTGGTCATATTCTTTCCACAGAGTGTTAACCGCTTGGGTTGGAACGGCAATGGCCCTCTGATACGCCTTGCGGAGCAGATCCATCTTTTGTTGGTCTTGCCAGCCCGAGCCGCCAACATTCCCTGGGCCGGAGCGAATGAACTGAACGTAATCGGCCCAGATGGAGCCAGAATCCTTATCTACACCGACGTATTGCAGAGCCAGATCATACGCGGAGGAGATAATTCGCCGGGCTTGCCCTGTAGTGTCGGTGGTGAGGGGATTACGCCGACGGACGTAGTCCAAGTACACCGTCCACAGTTGAACATCAGGGATCGTCAAGAGAGTTCTATTAAATATCTGCTCGAGACGGAACAGCTCATTGAGCTCCGACTCCATCGTTGCATATGCCACCCATTGTTCCGCCTGTATGCGGTCAGTTCTGACCTCTCGGTCATTCCGCAGTAAAGCACAATTAGAAGAGAAGTCGAACTTACCGAGAAAGGGAACACCTTGAGAAAACGCTCGTACACATCACGAGCATTGTCGATGCGATTGCGACTCCTGTGTTCGTTAATCAATTCAATCCAGGCAGCCATGTCCCCCCGGGGGTCCTCCTGGACACGGTCTTCCAACATCCCCACACGATCGTGCGGCAGTCGACCCTTCGCAGCTGAAGGTGAATCCGGGGCTGGCGTAGGCGCCGCACTCCCTTGCGCGGGATCCGATTGCAAGGTCTGAGTATTGTACAATTCCTGACCCGAAGGAGTAGATGCCTCAAGTTTAGAAGGAGCAGCAGCAGTAGCGACAACAGAAGGAAAAGAGCTATTGGGGGTATTCTTTGCACTGGCAGACTCCTGCGCAGCTTCATCCAATGATACATCAGGGGTAGAAGTAGCTTGTTTTTCATTTCCTGAAACGGGTTGCTGAGGCACATTGATTGGTAAAGTACTCATGTCCTCGACACCTAGTACAGCTGGAGGCTCATAATCCGCATCACCCGCGTCATCCTCATCCTCATCCTCGACCACAAAACCCCCGATTGTCTTGGTCTTTGGCTGCACCGACGTCAACCCGGAGACCGGAGTCGAGGCTGACGCTTGAGATGCGGTTTGTGAAGGAGTCTGGGAATGATAGGCACTGCCAGTTGGCTGACTAGGGTCGGGGTCGGAGACTGGGACGGAAGATGGACCTTGGGGGGTCGCATCCGTGGGGGAAACATCTGAATGAACATTTTCACTTTGCTTGGAATCTGAATATTGATCTTGCAGTGTTTTTGAAGGATCATAATCATCTGAATCTGAACTATCTGCGCCCTGCTCTTCAACAGCCGTATAGTCCACAGAGTCCGCATTCATTGCCTGAGCCTGGAAAAAGGCATTCTCAGCGTCGTCTTCGGCCATGATAGGACAATGGGATCTCAATTGCGACGACCAAGGTGTTTTCGCAGGGAGAGAGAGCACGCTGGTGGGCGGGAGCTGGTTAGCGACTGTCGATCGGTGGCTGGAGAAGGAGGATGGGGGGTGAACGCAGGACTGGGGAAAAGATGAACATACGGCAGATGAACAGCGGCGCCCTCGCGCAGGAGAAGTGACAAAGGAAGAAAGGATCCCAAAGTGATGGCTAGCAGGACAAAGAGAGACGCGGATGGATGATGGCAGTTCTCAACAGAAGCTGCAGGGCGATCACGTGTCGACCGGAAGGCGGTGAGCGCGCCCCTCCCAAACCAGAAAACACGCGCAGGCGCGTCGTGATCGCTCATTTAATTACTTTCTCTTCCTCTCTTCCTCCACCGCCTGCATTTGAGCTGCGTCTTGCTCTCCCTTCCATGGGCTTTTCTCTCTCCCTTCCTCTCGCATCACTTTTTCTCCCTTGTGCGACGTCCTTCTGTCTCATTTAATCCCGCTCTACTTCCTCACCTGGTCAATTTGATCACTTCGCCTTCCAATATACCCCTCTGCCGCTTCCTCGAGTCCTAGATCTCATACTATACCACACCACCATGTCGGTCGTCAGTCTCCTCGGGGTCAAGATTGTCAACAATCCTGCCTCTTTCTTGGACCCGTATCAGTTTGAAATCACGTTTGAGTGTTTGGAACAGCTTCAAAAGGGTCCGTTTCGCATCCTTTCCCCTGCGCACGTCCATCACTAACAACCTACGCAGACCTGGAATGGAAGCTCACCTACGTCGGTTCTGCCACTTCGTAAGACCACTCAATGATAATAATCCAATCAATCTTCTAACGATGTATACTGGACAGCTCCGAATATGACCAAGAACTTGATTCGCTCCTGGTCGGCCCGATCCCGGTCGGCGTCAACAAATTCATCTTTGAAGCCGACCCTCCGGACCTCAAGCGGATCCCCACATCCGAAATTCTCGGAGTGACCGTGATTCTTCTCACCTGCAGCTACGACAGCAGAGAGTTCGTCCGAGTGGGTTACTACGTAAACAATGAGTATGATTCGGAGGAGCTGGCTGCGGATCCCCCTGCGAAGCCCATCATTGAGCGAATTCGGCGGAACATTCTTGCCGAAAAGCCCAGAGTGACTCGGTTTGCCATCAAATGGTATGAGATCTACTGTGCCATCTATGCACGGCCCATTCGCCTGCTAACACGGTCCACAGGGATTCGGAAGAATCCGCCCCTGCGGAATACCCGCCAGACCAGCCAGAGGCCGACAACCTGGACGATGACAGTGGCGCCTACGGTGCGGAAGAGGCAGAGCTAGAGGCTGCCTTGGAACGCGAACTCGCCGAGGCCGAGAAGCAAGATAACAAGAACGAAGACCAGGAAATGGAAGGTGCCGAGCCCAGCGGGGGCAAAGACGAAGAGGAGGAAGACATCTCCGACGCCGAGAGTGAGGACATCGAAGATGAAAGTGACGATGACGATGATGAACTTGAGGAGGAAGACGGTGGCGATGGCGACGAGGACGTCGAGATGGGCGACGACTCCGAGCAGAAGGATGAGCCTGCCAACGGCAACAAGGCGAATCCGGCTGCCCCCCAACCTCATCAATCGGAGGTTATGGTCCATTGAAATGGGCCCTCAACCATCAGAACTACGTCCCAAAACCGCGCTTTTAACCCCCGGAGATTTATTTCCTTTACCCATCCCCGAATGATTTTATGATTTGGTTGCACGTTTTATGACGACAGAACCTATCTCTTCTCGACGCTACGCTCTGTCCCGTATATTTATTTGCCAATATCCTCGTTTATGATATAGAACACGACGATATAAGGAATGAAATGAAATGCACAGCCCTCGCTTAATTCCACACAAAACTTCAGATCAAGGCAGCCTCAGCGAGGGATACGCAAGCCGTCGGGATAACATGTTCATCGTGCAAGTCCTTCGGTAGCATAGCTCCTAGTGCACCCCAATAACAGTAGTGCTTTCGAGCCCCTTACTCCTGCCTGTGAGGTAGGACCAAGATGATGAATTGTTCGGCCAGAACTGTACCCATTCTCCAAAGTCCGCACAACTACCCTGCGTGCAGCCTCACTCTTCACTTTTGCCCACGTCACTCCGGCGGAGACAGTATGTAAGGTAAGAGTGGTACACACGAGGCACTTGTCCACGAAGCATAGTGCACTGTCCTGTTGAATGCGAAGCAGGTATCAATCCGCACGGACAGTGGCTGAACTCGCAGCTGTTGACCTAGATGCGCGTCTATCCAAGAAACCAGGCTTCGAGAAAACTTTACGCAGCAGAGATAGACCGCCACGAGACTCTTCATTCCGTCTCTGCAGCCCTCTTTCGAGTGATTTGTCACGATTGTCCCGACTCACCGCTAGATTGCAAACTTTATACCGTCGACATCGCATACAGGTAGGTACCTAACTGCTGTTGAGGCCAACTGCAGTATGTTGCGCTGTAGCGTTAATTTGAGGGAACCTAAGTACAAGGAGTTACTACAGACTGAATTCAATATGAGAAACGCATATCGTGCATTATCGAACCACCTGTGGTACATGAAAGATCATCAAACCTGCTACCTGTAATAAACAACGCCAACAAGGCCGGGTATGTAGCCTAAACTAGGCCTTGAAAACAACCAAAGTAATCTACTTCGCCAACTCTCTCATAGACTCCCTTTTAGAACCCAAACTTTGACCCCAGTGCTATTCCACATTAGCGCCGGTATTGAGAAACGCAGGCGACAAGGAGCGAGTTCATTACTTACCGCCGAGCACTGCCTTGCGCTTCTGGGTTTGGACAAACTTATTGACATCCCGGGCCCAGTTGCTACTGTTCTCTTCCAGGCGGTCCATCGAGTCTCCCGCAATATTGAGATTTTGCGTGCGCTCCTGCACCTGGCGTTGCATGTAGGACCAGTAGCCTTCTTGGCTACTACTGGACTGCGTAGATAGATTTGTCGGTGTCCGGCCCTCGCGCAAAGCTCTCCGCCGGTCCTGTTCTTCGGCCCGCATTTGCTCCTGCATCCGCTTGGATGGCGGTCTCTCCGGACCACCGACTTTAAGGGCATATTAGCACATCATGTGAATAGATAGTATGTTGCAGATCTGAGGGGACGTACTCAAGAGATCCATATCAGCAGGAGTCACATATTGTGTGCCAGAGATCCATTGGATGTTTGAAATTGTAGGTCGTGCGGGAATGACGGCTTGCGGGTTAAAGAGTTGATCTTCCGAATGGCGACTGTGGAGAGGTCAGCAACGTTTCACACGGTAGAAGCAGTAATGCACGTACAGTTGATGTCCAGAGCCCCAGACATTGAAGAGCCCAACTTCCGATGGCCCAGTCCAGGTCAAGACCGTGCCATTGGAGCAGATGGTTGACTCTGAGAGACGTCTCATGTCGGCCATGTAATTGATTTGCTTGCAGCCAATCTCCTTCAAGCCGGGGATAGAGAAAGCCCGCGCATTGCCATCACCAAAAAGTCCAACCAAACTGTATCCTCGGCCTTCGACCTTGACTACTGAAGCAGCATCGCAAAGATAATCGTCCCAGGTCTTATGCGCGCCTTTTGATGTAGCTGGCTTGAAAATCCTGCAGCCTGAAACGGTCGTTGCAATGACCACACCGTTAATTCTCACTCCGTTCCTTAAACCCCCAACAGCATTTGGGGTGGCCAGCGCAGGATTGCCTTTGTCGGCATCCAGCGGGACGATGCTTAAGACTTTGTCATCCAACAAGCTCACTCCGGCGAAAGCGGCCATGTAGGCTCCATTATCCGCTGGGAGGATCTTGAACGTTGCAACATGGCCCCGGTTGGTGCCCACAAAGCAGCAGATGCTTGAATAATCTGGAGTATTATTAGTGTCATATATGCAGATTGCCTCCATTGTGTCTTACTTTCTCCTTCCAAAGTCATAACGCCAAACTCAATACTCGTGACCCATTCGGGGGCGGAATCTTCTGAGCCGCGGTGCTTCAAGAAACTCCCGCGTTTATTCGACTTCGTGAAGTCCGATACTTGAGCAGTATGAATAATAGCAGGCCCACGCAGGTCGAGGAGTGCAATACTACCACCCTCGAAGCCAACAGCGACGAAGCCAACCTGACTATGCTTCACGGCAGTCACGGGACCCTGCTCCATGTTCAGAAGCGTGAGTGGCAGTAGACCCTGTTTTAATCCGGGGTCAGTTCGATGGGTAATCTTGGTTAACTGCCCAGCTCCTTGGTTGGTGCCAGGCGGTTCCTCGTGGCCAAAGTTTGCATTATTGCCCCATCTGAACACTACCAGCTCACCACTTCGAAGTCCAATCGAAAGCTCACCCGTGGAGCCTCCCATAGATATCGCGGTGACATCCACGTTGTGGACTCGACCTACAGCACGGGCCAGATCCACTTGAATCATATCTCCGTTTTCAATGTCGTCATCATGGCCGACATCCCACAGACGGATAGTTCCATCTGCATGCGCTGTGGTGATGATATTTCGGTTTTCAAAGCGCTTGAGAAGCTTCTTTGCTTCCGCGCCACCCATGACGAATTTCGGACCTTGCGATCTTCGCTCTCTCAGACCCAACCATGCCGACCGATCAACTTCTGTCAGTATCGTCTTGGTCACGAAAGGGTGAACAAAGGTGAGGGAAGGGTGGAGCATGTTTGTGGGTGTGATTGGATGGCCACTTGGGAAGCTCATGGTGATCAGCTCTCCCGAAAATAGAAGAGCAATCATGGCGATGGGATCGTGAGCACCGGCGTAGTACGGCGAAGTGCGGGGGATGACACAGATATCGACAACATCCGCGCCAGGGGGTGTCGGAATGTTCATCACCTGTTTTGGGTCCTCAAAGTAGCTCGACAGGATCGCCCAAGACGACGTCTGGTAGTTGGGGGTTGAGCCGAAATCGATGAAGGTCAAACCCTTGTTAGGGTCGGCTTTATGACGACCACCTGCGATTAAGAGTCCGCTGTCATCCCCGTTCTCCTTCACGCACCAGACCACTTCAGTAATGGGGTCCTTCAGACCGACCACTTCACCAGTCGAAAGGCGTCTATCAGGGGTTGCAGCCGGTTGGTCAATATTGGACGCCTGGAGGGATCTCGCCATGATCTTGCGACCGTCCTTGGTATCCCAAAACACCAGGCTGTTGTCATCATGAACTGTGCAAATGAAGATTCCATTCGGGTGCCACAATGCCCGGGTCAAATGGGGTCGGCGCAGCGTGGGAGAAGGAACATCACAGTTTCCACCCAAGGCACCCGGCGGAACCTCATATTGGAAGTATTTCTGTGCAATATTCTGCTTAAATGAGAATACAACGGCACCTTCGGGATATCCGACCAACAACTTTCCGATATCGCGCGGCGAGAAGGACAAGGAAATGACGGGACAAATGCGCGCGCGGGGATTGCGCTCGGCCCAGAGGTTGGGGACTCTGAAAGGGGTGAGATTTTCCCGATCGAGGTCGTAAGCGATGATGTCGCCTGTCGAAGAATGATCAGCCACGTCTGGAGAGGAACTGTAGAAGACCACCCCGCATACCATTCTGCAGACCAATGAAGGCGTAGTCCAGACTAGGATCCGTCAACACAGCGCTGACATAGCTCGGCGGCGCATAGGAGAAGAGGGTTTGTCGGGTCTCCAACGAGAAGACGCATATTTCGCTCTTGGAATCGACGCTGACCAGCTTGTCGGCGCAGAACTGGAGGAATTTGGCGGAGGCCTTCCGGGGCAGGGAAAAGACGACGGAGACCCGACGCTGACCGAAGACATAGATCTGACCGCTTCCAAACTGGGTGTCGCTGGTTCCAAGGGCAAGAAGGGACTGGACGGGGTCGTATGCAATGGCGCTAATCTGAGAATTCACTCCGTAGCGGGCAAACTAGATCGAACAGAATCATTCATTAGACGATGCGGCTGCGGGAATGGCGGACTGGAACGTACATCATCGAGCCCAAACAAATCCGGCGACAAGCCTTCGGAAAAGTCCTTCTGGACGCCGGCTTGTTTTCCTCTAAGGAAATGCGCCATTGTGAGGGTTATATACTGGGAGCCAGCATGCAGATGGGGGCGAGAGAAAGGGAAGAGAGGAGGAGGAGGAGGAGGAGGAGGAGGAAGAAGAAAAGAATAAAGAAGGGAGCGGAGAGGAAGACCCCACAACCCCCACTGACGACATCAGATCACGCCGTCCCCGCTTGGATGCTCATAGGGCTATTGTTTCGTGAGATTTCAACCGACTCTACGGGAGTATATACCTGGATCATGCTTCTCATCATTTCTTTCCACCATCTTACCATAATTAATCTTGTGTTGTAGCTGATTTCGGGAACTTGACCGCTTCACATGCTGAAATTTGGATCGCCAGATCCGCTAGGCAGCAACAATCATCTACAGCAAAAGGAAGAGGCGCCGAGTTATAATCTTCGTCAAACGTGCCATGGTCTATTTTCTAACGCGATGGACAGGACGAGGCGTCAAAGCACCAAGCTAGACGTCGTCCATTCCTTTCACAAGGTTCTCAATCATGGTGGTAAAGAATGCATCTCCGTCTGGCTCATGATTCATGGCAACATCAATGGCCGTCTCACCCTTTGCATTTCGCAGCATAGGATCCAAGCCCTTTGAAAAAAGCAGCAAAATCCTACGATACGTCCTCATCGTGTCTTTCTTCACCACGACATGTAGCAGTGTCTGGGCCTCCAGATCTTGTGCATTCAAGTTTGACCCAGCTTTCTCAAACATCTTCAGGACTTCGTCGTCGATTCTGGCATACGGTTCATCCATATCCAGCCATGCGTCGAATTTACCTGATACCCCTGCCGATTCTGGTACTTGAAGGTATCAATTGACCCAAAATACAATTCTAGGGCAGATTGCCCATCCACATTCCGAGCGTTTGGGTCAACGCCGCGATGCAAGAGGCGGCGGCACAGGCGCCGCTGTTCGTACCCGCGCACGCCAAAGTCATCTAGCCAGCTCAGTGCCAGGTAATGCAGAACAGTATTACCACGTGAATTCCTGCCTCTAGGAGAATATCTATTGCAGCCTCCAGTGTGCCAGGGTGCTCCATCTCCAACCAGTAGCTTCCTATCCGGGACAAAGCAGCGTTAAGAGGATACACGTCTGCCTTGTCAGGCTGATAGACAAGCGAGCCGTAATTCTGAGCCATGTATCGGAGGGAAGCGATGATAACAGGGGCCTCGCTGGAGAACAATTGATGCGTTGCCTCAAGAAGGTGGTGCAAGGCACGTAGTTATCGACTGCCAGCACATTTGCGCCTAGACCAACGAAGTATTCAAGTAGTGTCGGCATATCTGGCGAGGTTTTAGTGGTTACTCCAGCGAGCTCACTAGCTTTCCAGTAGTTGTGGGGCTGAGGGAATGGATTTTGTTGGACTCCACGACGGTCCTCGTAGAACAAATTCCCATGCACGCCGTCGATTGCAGCAGCAGCGCCCAAGGCACTCCGACAGGCGGAGAGGAGAAGCGTTCGGCCCTGGGGATTCTCTGTGCTCGAGATTGAGATCGTTCCCCAAGGAGTCGAGCACTGGCTTGACCAACTCTCCTTCAAGGAGGAAGTGTATCATGCTGTACACATCATACTTGCGTGTGAACAAGGGGCGATTTGAGTCCATTGATATGAATTTGGAGAGCAGGTATTGCTTACGCTCGTCTCGACGCTCAGACTGGACGACTCCCAGGTCCAAATCTTCATCAATAGCCTTGTCGTCATCCATCTCGCCAGGGTAACACGAGCACCTGTAGACCCTGATTGTCTGGCGAAAGAGCGCATAAGGTCAGCACCATGTTGCACGAGTGCTGTTGCCATTCGTGTCATGTTAGGTTTTTGCATAGGGTTGTCCGATGATGCCGTTCGGACTCGTGAGTACGTCAAAGCAAGGTGAAGAGGGTACCACCCGTCTGGATCTTTGAAGATGTCGGGAAGAGAGCTCTTATCGCTGCTGGCCCAGCCGTCCTCTACTCCGGCAGCATTGGTGAGGTCCGCGTAATCTGGCCTAGCATTTACATCGATGGCGCCAGTAGCCAGCAAGAGTTCAACCGTCTCTACCGCACCTGTGTATACAGCTCTGTGACGGGCTGCTTCGCAGAGATCGAAGGCATCCGGCTTATACTCCTGGGACAGAACCTCGCGCACACGGTCGGGATCCTTGACTGTGCGAGCGAGTTCCCAGTCCTTCTTCTTGAGGCCCATGGTAACTCTATGCAGTTGAAAGGGTCCCTGAGCAGAGCAATGGAGAGCGCCAGAGGGTCTTGGGAGAGGGATTGAGCGCTCTTTATTGAGCAGAGGCCTCCGAACGCCTAAGCAAACCGTTGGAGCTGTGACATTTCATCCACGCACTGATTCATACTCCCAGTGCAATGGTCGAAGCTGGCTAGGTGTGCATACTTAGCTCTGATTGTGTTACATCGCCTACTCCGATGCGTGCAGCATGGCCGCCAGCTTACCCTGGATAAAGTATCTATCTAGGTAGTAGAGGTAATAACTTGACGCCGACTTTCATATATTCACAACGCTAAGGAGGTTGCTATCAATGGTCAACCTACTATCCACTCACCATGTCCTTGATGTCTCCGTCGGAATATGAAACTACTATAAAAAGCCATGTTCATTATTTGAATACTGCTTTTTCCTCGAAATCGCGAATGATATGTATTTTGGAACACTGGGCTGGGGAATGAACCGATACAGAGCATCGTTAAATTTTTCAAAGGATTTCCGAGTGAAATGTCCAGAGGGAAGCCATGTTTATCGTTGTATTCTAGTCTGTCCACAGTGGCTTTTCGACAAAGTGGGAGCCACATTTTGGTTGTAGGCTTCGTGAGCGGACCGCGAACGGTCTATTTTTTGCTTTCTGGGTCAGCGGTCCATTCGACAAGTTCTGCTCCAGAATCCGACAACACGTCCTTTCCTGCAACAGTTCTAGTGATTCGCTCGTTCTCATGATCAATATACTTCTGTGGGCGTTTTCGGCAGATAGCATCTGGGTCTCCGGTAACGATGAGCGACGGATTGGAGCGGTAGTATGCATCCATGTCCTCAAGGGTTCGGTTGGCTGCACAAGGGCGATTAGCCATTCGTTACACAATATCAGTAAAATCGCATACCTGTCTCAGGATAGAAGATATACAGAATCGGGAGGAAGACTGCATTGGACACAGTCCAAACGATCCAGAACTTCCAGCCGATATTCTGGATACCGATGGGAGTGATTTCCACGATGGCGAAATTCGTGATCCTGAGTATTCATGGTCAGATTGAACTTAATACTGTAGTGACAGTACAGACTCACCAGTCAGTAGCCGTGGCAACTGCAGCCCCCTTGGTTCTCATCGGCAGAGAGTTGATCTCCGTCGGATACAACCAGGGCACCCCAAGCATGCCAATACCAAAAGCACCAAAATAGAGAAAGAAGAATGCGATCGATGCCGTGGCATATCTTTCACCGTTGGGGCTTGATCCAGAGAAGTAAAGCAGGATGGTAATAATCAGGAAGCAGACGAACTGGCTGAATGTGGAGAGCAGCATCAAACCTCTGCGGCCCATTCTCTCAACCAGTAACACAGCCAGACCGGAGAATATCAAGTACGACACGGCGTTGCATGCGGTTAGCAGACGAGCAAGTTTATCCGGAAGGCCCACAGACTGTAGAAATAGTGTTAGCATACTTTCATCTCATGTGTTATAACTCCGAAATGAGTTTAACCTACTTGCATAAGGACGGTCGGCATATAGTAAGACATTATGTTGATCCCCCCGAATTGCTGGATAAACTGACTGCCAGCGCCTAGTACGAGTCTTCGGAGGGTCTTTGTATCATTCTCCGTCTTCGTGAAGAGGTCGCGCCAACGTACAGCGTTCTCCCGCTCATAGCGCACGCTGAATTCAATCTCGTTACGCTGTGCGATGACGTACGGATCATGAAGAGGCTTTGCTTCAAGACAGCTGAGAACCTCCATGGCTTCTTCTTCTCGTCCGTGAGCGAGGAGCCATCTATCCGAAGTCAGATACACCTCTGTGGTGATCACTGTGTTGGGGCAGGGACGACACCTACCGAGGAGATTCTGGAAGCCATGGAGTAGTGGACCATAGAATGAAGAGGAAGAAAAATTGGAAAGCGAGGGGAAAGCGCCAGGCAACGGAGCCACCCACGAACGAGAACCCATAATTGATCCAGTTGACGAGACAATAGCCAGCGATATTCATCATCATCTCAAAGATGACAAGTTTTCCACGCCATTGGGCCCGAGAGGTTTCAGTCTGCCAGATAGGAGCAGTTGCAGTGTTAATGCCGTTCCCAACACTAAGCGGCGGTCAACAGTCAGCGCCCAGATGTGTCCTTGCATGAGATGACGGAATCACCTACCCTAAAACAATCCGGCCGACAAACATCTGTGGAAGACTGAAAGAACTCGCTTGGAGAACGGCACCTATTCCCATGATGGTAGTCCCCATCAAGATTGCCTTCTTTCGTCCCAAACGTTCCCCAACTGTGAAGGCCACAATTGCCCCGAGGAAACAACCCACATCGTAAATGGCTGTTACTGTGGAAAGGGTTTTAGTTTTCGTCGGCCCGACTAGGTCATGAAGTTCGAGAAAGTCCTGTGTGATCACCACGCCGCCTGCAATTTATTAGAGCGGAGGCATCTTGTTGCTCGGTGGGTTCGTCACATACTGAATACTCCTTGATCGTACCCAAACAGAGACATGTCGGTTGCACATGCAACCTCGAAGCTTGTCAGCTGTGTTCAGCACCAGTGGAAATCGACTGACGTACCGTAATCCAGAAGGTAAGCCATCCTCCGGTGAGTCCAAAGTAGGGTTTCTTCTTCTGTGTTTCAACGACCATTGTAACAAGTAGTTGGATGACCCTCTCAATCCCTGAAATCAAGGCGAAAGAAACTTCAGACCAGTACGAGCCCAAGACACACATTGTGGGGACTCATTACCGTTTAAATAGACCAGGATGGTAGTACAATCCTGATTCATACTGTCATCGGCTTTATGCGTCGGAGTAAGATATTTAGCCTCATTCTCGCGTGCACTCCACTTTTCGCCAGGAATCCGGAGACAGATGCGGAGAATCCGGGGAGGATGTAAAGCGAAAGACGCTTATCCCGGAGCGGAAGCACGTCGTACTGATCGACCCAGGTTAACTCCAAGAAGCAACAGAGACCGAGTCATGTGACGGTGACATTGTCGATCCCCCATGGGGATTGATGACGGTAAGAGGGTGTCAGGGAGCATGGCTCGTGAGGATAAGGTCTAGGACGTGGTGAGGTTGTCTATAGCGAGAAATTGAAATGCTTGATGCTCTGCCTTGGACCGCAGTCAAGCCCGGCAAAGCATTCTTGGGGTAGTTGAATTGTGGAGATCACGGCCACAAGGCCGAAACTCTGGCTCTTCCCAGCGTGGGGGCAAGTAACCCCATATAGTCTAATGTCGAGTGAATCGGGGAGTGTCTCGGCACAGCATGACGTAGGTGGTATCGTCTCCCCATCCTCACTCGCCGCGGCGATGGTGGATCGCTGTTTAGCACCTGGAGCCGCGTCTCTCATTCCATGACAGGAGATCCTTCCAAGTGACTCTTCGGGTAGAGCGCTTGCCAGTCGGAAAGGGAAATTGTGAGCCAAGCCTGTCTATCCCTTCGGACATCGGCTAAACACACGCGAGCTTGCCGGGAATGTCGAGCGTTTAAAGAGCGGATAGAAATCCCTTTATATCACTCAACATCTGCCATTTTCGCTAATAGTGTGGTCAATCGTCTCCTCGCCTCGTTCTCGGAACCCTCATCGTTTCGTCGAAAATATCGCGTTGTGATGGTCTGGATAGACCGATAGCAAGCATACCTGGACAAGGGGCATTAGCCATGAACTGTTTCGTCGCATACAGAGGAGCATACAGCAACTGTCGAGTCGTCCACGACTGGCTTCCGCCTGACCAAGATCCATACCCCTCCAACACCGCAGCTGATGCTTCATCGAAGATCTGAGCCATATATGCATCCCCCCACACGGCATAACTGAAGTCGACCAACCCTGATATGGCCTTGTCTTCGGGGTCCAGTATGACCTGGGACGGACAGCCAAGGTCCACAAGCACCAGCTGTGGCGTCGTTATCTCTTCGAGCACCGGTGATAACTGGTGAATGTGGCTTCTGATCTCGGCATACGGGAGGTTCACAAAGGCGTCCTCCGCGTCTCGGAGGGTCCCTTCGACGAGCGAAAGAAAAGCTTCCTTCCACGAGGCTTTCCCCCTTCCCTGTTCGACTTGCTGAAAGGTTCCGAAGGATCTAGAGGTGTGCTGCCCGATCTTCCAAGCCAACGCACCCAATTGTCGATCTATGGCGTCCCGATCCTGGTCGGAGAGTTGATCCTCCATATCTTGTCGAGTGCGACCGACCACATGAGGACGGATTAGAACCGACGAGTCTGGCAGATCAGTGTGACTTCCATGATGTAGGATGGCTGGGACGAAGGGTACACCGCTCTGTCGAAGGAGTTCAATCACTGCAAATTCTGTTTGAAGCAGGGACTGCTCGTGTCGTAGTAAGGGCGTTGTTGGTCTCGGTGGGCTCTTCAACAGGAGCTGGTGGCCGTTTGACAGGACAACAAGACACAGAGTATGAAGGTGATTTGGAAGAGAATAGACGTCTTTCACCCTAGCCGGAGAGAAGTGTTGTTTGACCACAGCGTCCAGCGTTGCAGGTGATTCAATCCTGGGCGGAGATTGATCGTACAGGAATGGTGACATGGCCATATGATGATAAGGGTGTTTCAAGAATGGAATATTGCTGTTTAGAAAAACCCCAAATCACATTGAGTTACTCTAGAAGAACTTGGCTGCGAATAAATCTAGGGACCGTCGGGTACACATTGACGCTGAGGACGCACGAAGTAAATGTAAAACGTCTATGAAACCGACAATCGTCGAACGCCATCGAGGCGATGATTGGCCACGCCTGGTACGACAGGACAATTGGAATAGGCGAGTTCAGGGGCCCACGTAATCAATCACGATGAATATCACCTGCCAATGTATCCAAGGTCTCGGTTACGGGACCGACTAACGGTATACGATATAGCGATGGGACTACCCGCTGCCGTTAAGCGAATTGCATAGGCCAGGACCTCAGGATATTGGTGGCCCGACGTGGAGGCGACACTCGCAACCCTACGACAGGGGCGTTTGATTTGATGCACGGGTACATTGCGATGTCCAAGAAAGGAGAATGGGCGATCTGGACGGACTAAACCCGAGGCCGATCCGGAAGGCGTAAAAGACTGGGGCTCGCCTAAGGCTCCCGCTCTGAGCAAAGGCCCGATGCAAGCGAACCGGCTGTATCCAATCAGAAAGCGGCTTTACCGAAGGCCTGTCCGGATTTCAAAGCATCCTTCCTAATCAACTGAAGTGATAGCCACGCAGTTAATCCCGACTTTGAGGTATTTGGTTCTAATTCGCACCATCGAGTGGTGGAGCGTCCCGCATGTCACTGAAATAGGCAGTTGTTGGAGCAACCAAGCGCGTCGTCCATCGGATCGAAGGTTCGAGGTATTACTTCGTACGTTGTATCAATTGTTGGATGCGTCTCCACTGGAGAATTGTATGACAGCCATGCTTTGACGTTCATTATGTACCATAAATGCCTTTGAAAACCAAGAGACCCATAAATGTATCTTACCACGATGTCATCTCCCACATTATCCCATGCAGGAGCCCCTGTAACGTAAGCAGACTGGCCTGCCTTGACTCATGTAGTCCGCAAATAGCGTGAAGGATCGGAGGGTAGTATCATTCCGTTGACTCAGTCGGCTCGGATGGCTTCGACCCAGCGGCTGGTTTATAGAGCTCCGCCAAGTTATATCTTTTCAGTCTGTCGTAATCGCTTTCAACAACGCTCATTCCAATTACGTTCTAATTATCGGTTAGCTGGAAAACAGCACATCGACAATCCATTGGGGTATAAAAAACACCGACCTGAGCGACTTCAACGAGAATGAGAAGATCGTAATTTTTCAGGTCAACACTGTGACCGGGGCCCACTACTCTGGCCACTGTTTTGATAACATCATCTCGCTTAAATTTGGAGTTGGCTCGTATTGAAGGTCGAATGGCAAACTGGAGCGTGGTAAGTGAATACTGTACCTGGCCCGAAATCGTACAGTAGGGAAGGCACCGCATACCTTTCTTGCAGGACCTCCCGAGTGGAAGTGAGGCGCAAGGATATCCTTTGCAAAAACCTCCAGATCCACGTTCAGAGTCTTTCGAATTGAATGAACCGGGGTCATTCGTTGCAGATAGCGAGTCCGCTTGCGTTCGGGATTCTCATACGCATCGACGCAGATATCATGCACCATCTTCTCTGGCGCTATCGACTTATCGAACCGGATGAAAGATACTAAAGGCGGTTTAGTTTGAAGTCCAGAACTGACGGAGCCGAGAAGTGACGACGAACCACACGGCATGTCAATCCGAATAGCACGAAACTGAGGGGTCTTGGAAGCACCAGGCTTCAGACCCTCCACTTCCTTTCTGATTTGGGCTTCGATGTCCTCGTCTTCTTCCTCATCGGCGGAGTTGTCCGCGTCATTGGTGTCATCTTCCGAAGTTTCCACCCACTGATAGATAGCATGTCAGGGGTGATGTTGGCCAAGGAGGAACAGGGACTCTTCATTCGGCGTGCTTCTATTTGCGTAATGCGACACGATACTTACTTGGGAAAAGAGATCAAGCGTCTCTGCGATGCATTTTCCTTCCCGGCCTTTGTCACACGTGATGAAAACACCCCAATCTCCGCTCTCAATGATGGCCTTGTTGGGCTGCTGGTGAAGCCATTTGCCTGCCCCCTATATAATGGCCTCAATCAGGATATGCTCGTTTGCACTGTGCCACTGCACGAGGCGGTCGCGAACCTTTCTCTTCTTAGAGGATTGGGCCGATACACCTTCCGGCATCGGCCGTTTCCCTGTTCCGGCCATGTACAGACGGAATATATGTCAGATTGGTGCTGGCTGGTTCAGTCAATGATATGACCAGGATGGAGCGGAGAGGGTAATATGGTCTGTGGACATTCGCAGGTGGTGATGCTCCGCGGGCGGAAGAATCGATAAATTGCAAAGGAGCAGTTGTCCCGTTTGGGACTAGCGCGGGGCCATCATTCCACCCCGGCTCATTAAGGATGATTTTCATCCATGCCACCATGAGCTGATAGTCATCCGATGATCATGAGTCCAATATGCCAGTGGCTGGCTCTATTACCGCAAAATCCCCGTGTGGCCTTGTCACAGAAGGCTCTAGGCCCGTCCCATTGGATTCCAGACCTCTGATCTGCGGGTAGCTGTGATGATCGGCCTACATCCACAGTTTCGGTCTCACCACAGCTTCAATCCCGGCCGAATCGTAACGGGCCGAATCTCTACATAGAATTGACTTATTCGAAATGTCTTATACTGGTAATCATAGCAGACTCCCCCAGTTGTATGGTGTATACGCATAGTACCTTAACTCTCGAAGTATGACCTTGTTGATGAGGGACTCTCAGCGGCATGACATCACGGTGTCTTCATGACGTACAACACAACAGAAAGCCCCTCCGAAAGCAGTATTGTTGCTGAGTTGCTATATATCTCCCACTCCCCTTCTCAACCAGGGGCAGTTTTAATCTGACCCAAAATCTCATTCCCCTTTCCCAACTTACGTAGAAACCCCGTGATCGCGTTTCCAGAGCTTCGTCTTCTTCCCAATGGCGACTGATATTGCTACGAAGGAGCTTCACAAGCCCATTGACGTCGCTGAATACCTCTTCCGCCGTCTGCATGAGGTTGGAGTGCGTGCAGTGCATGGGGTTCCTGGTGAGTGGCCTGGCTTTCGTCCACCCCAACATTTGCATCCTCATCGCTCTCTTGGACCACCCGCGATATTATTAACGTAGAGACGTCATCTAGGCGATTACAACCTCGCAGCACTCGACTACTTGCCAAAATGCGGCCTCCATTGGGTAGGAAACTGCAATGAACTCAATGCGGGTACGTGAAAGTCGAGCTGCAAGGGCTCATTCCCTATCAACCTTCAATGCAGTGTCTAATGTCTGTCCACCTTAGGATATGCGGCGGATGGTTATGCTCGAATCAATGGTATCAGTGCCCTGATAACTACCTTCGGAGTGGGTGAATTGTCCGCTCTCAACGCGATCGCTGGAGCCTACTCGGAGTTTGTTCCAATCGTCCATATTGTTGGTCAACCTCATACCAGGTCACAGAGAGACGGAATGCTACTCCACCACACATTGGGCAATGGAGATTTCAATGTATTTGCCAAAATGAGCGGGGGTATCTCCTGTGCTATGGGCCGTCTGAACGAGACACACGAGGTGGCCACCCTCATCGATAATGCAATCCGCGAGTGCTGGCTTCGCAGCCGACCAGTCTATATTGGACTGCCCACTGATATTATTGTCAAGAAGATTGAAGGCCAGCGACTTGGCACACCTCTCGACCTGTCACTCCCCCCGAATGACCCAGAGAAGGAAGATTACGTGGTCGACGTCGTTCTCAAGTACTTGCATGCAGCCAAAAACCCGGTCATCCTCGTGGACGCGTGCGCGATTCGGCATCGGGTGCTCGACGAGGTTCATGACTTGATGCAGGCCTCCGGCTTACCCACGTTTGTGGCGCCCATGGGCAAAGGAGCTGTTGATGAAACTCGCAAGAACTTTGGTGGTGTCTATGCAGGAACCGGATCCAATCCGGGCGTCCGCGAACAAGTCGAGTCTTCCGACCTCATCCTCAGCATTGGGGCCATCAAGTCCGACTTCAACACCACCGGATTCTCCTACCGCATTGGACAGCTGAACACCATCGACTTCCACAGCACGTACGTTCGTGTGAGATATTCCGAGTATCCCGACATCAATATGAAGGGCGTTCTGCGAAAGGTCATTCAAAAGATGGGCCATGTGAACGCACAGCCCGTCCAGAAGCTCTCTAATGCGTTGCCTGACGCTGAAAAGGCATCGTCCAGTCAGGAGATCACTCACGCGTGGCTGTGGCCTAAGGTGGGTCAATGGCTGAAAGAACGAGACATTATTATCACTGAGACGGGTACTGCCAACTTCGGTATCTGGGACACGCGTTTCCCGGCGAATGTGACCGCCATCAGCCAGGTCCTCTGGGGTAGCATCGGCTACTCTGTCGGAGCTTGCCAGGGTGCTGCGTTAGCTGCGAAGGAACAGAACAACCGTCGAACCGTGCTCTTCGTGGGCGATGGAAGTTTGCAGCTGACTGTCCAAGAGATTAGCACCATGATCCGCAACAACCTCAATCCGATCGTGTTTGTCATCTGCAATCAAGGATACACTATCGAACGATTCATCCACGGATGGGACGAGGCGTACAACGATATCCAGCCCTGGGATATCAAGGGCCTGCCTGTCGTTTTTGGAGCCAAGGACAAGTACAAGGGTTACCGGGTCAATACTCGGGATGAGTTGATGAAATTGTTTGCCAATGATGAATTCAACTCTGCTCCTTGTCTTCAGGTACGTGATGGGATGATGGTTCGTGTATATTTGATCGATGCTAACTAGTGCAGTTGGTGGAGCTCCACATGCCTCGAGACGACGCCCCGGCATCGTTGAAATTGACTGCCGAATCGGCTGCTCACAGGAACGCCTGATCAGAGACTAGTGTCGGACCCCGGTATTTTCTTTTCTCTCTCCTGTATTGTCTATCTTAATAGGAAACGGAACACAGCCAGGGTATTGCGCCTGCATGGTCATAGGAAAAATCTCAACCAGAAGGTCATGATAGCATGGAGTACAGTTAAAATGGAGCCGAGTTAAAAGTCGCAGCGTGAGCATGTTTACGGCCACTCATTTTTCATACGAATTCATGCATCTTTCTCTTCACATGATGGCATATATACAGACAACTGATCTATAACCCTCCAATAGAAGACACAGGGAAATGCAGCTCTTTATCGCGAGTCTGCTCGTCTTGAGGAGCCCACAGCTTGAAGAGTATACCGTGACGCTTTATTGTGACAGCTCTTAGAATAAGAGTCCCCTCTGTTTCAGTTTGGCCTCACCACTACATAAACACAGGGGTTGCTTGGCGTCTTGGGAAATTGTAGGATTATTTTATTCCAGACAAATTGTTCATCTTTGATGATAGAGTTTCTAAGAGGGTGAGATCCATATATTAAGCTAGAAGATGTGACCCCAGTCGAGGAGATTCTATCCTCTTACTGAGATTGATTTGATGATGGTGATAACTATCTGTGATGGGATGGTTAATCCTCGGGGATGTCAGGTACCCTTGTTGGGGTTGTAGGGCTGAAGGAAACAAAACCGTTCGAAACTGGCCGTTCTCAGTGGGGACTGGGTCTCTGATCCTCCTCCAACACTAAGATTGACATTGGCGTGAGAGAGCCGCGGATTAGAGTCATAATTGATGATGACTGACTTATAGAGACCCGGAGCGTCGAATCAAGAATGTAAAGGCTCGCACAGAGAAAAGAATGGAATGGAATGTCCAGGCTGGCTGATTTGAGACAAAAACGCCTTATCAGAGCCCACGTGACGTGTTCGGCCCCTCAGGTGTCAAGGCACCACTTGGTTAATTAGGTCCCATTGAAACGTTAGACTCGAACGAGATTGATTGATTATCCCGACCGACCTGGAGCCTTTGCGATTTCGCTCCATCTCACCAGAGTCCACAACGACCACCGCTCGCTTTCACTCCTGCATCGACTATCGTACACCCGCTACCTTCGTCCTTCCCGTGGTGCGTTTCTCCCTTCCCTTTCGCTCTCCCTCGTCGGCCCTTTCGCGGCATCTTCTCCGTCCACCCCTAGCATTCCTCTGCTATCAGGGGGCTCAGCGCCAGAACTCCTTCGTTTTTTTATGTTGGCCTCTCGGGATCTTTTGCTTACGGTGTCTTCTATTGTCATAGATTATTTCTCCTTCGTGTTATTGCCCACCCACTGGTTTCGCCTTTTTCTTCGCCCTCACTCTACAATCTCCGATTCGCGCTGGGGTGCCTGATCTCTCCTTCGAAGCCAACTCTCTGGTACGATAAAGATTCCGATACAGGTCGGGCTGAGACCGTTTGTCTGTACGTGTGGATATGTTGCTCTCTAGTCCGGAACTACACTCCTTGAAATATTGAGATCCTCCTATTGAATAAACATCCTCGGCGCAACCTTCAAAGGAAGCATCACTATCTGCCATGTCAACGATGCGCTTCTCTGCTGGCCCATGAGATAAAGAGCCCAACGTACCTGGAGATTTGGGCACTTGACAGACAATCGCATCCTCCAATCACGCCGTGGACTTGTTGGCTACACCAATAGATCTAATTTGGGGTTTTAGCATCCATTGCTAAGATGGACGGCCAACGACAACAGCCATTCATGCCTGTCGCGCACACCTCGTCAGCAGCGCAACCTGCTCAATCGCACATGTTACCGCCGCCGCCTCCTCCACCGCCGCGATATCAACCAGCGCAGCCTCAGAACCTGATTCCTCCGCCTCCTCCCGGCCCCCCGCCCGGTACAAATTATGCATCCTCCAAGATGACGATCTCGCAGATGCAGCAACACCAAAATAGCATGGGATATTGGACGGGGAGGCAAGCACTACATCAAGGCTATATTCCACCCCCTCCGCCCCCACTGGCAACAGCGACCTACGTCCCTGGGGGTAATACGTTCGGTCCGGGTGTCGGAATACCAGGATTTGACTCCCACACTGTTCCTACGTATGAAAATCAGGGAGGAGTTCCGGCGGGAGAGAGACAGCGACCGCCGATCAATCAATTGTACGACTACCATGGCGCCGATACCGCGTATAAACGTGAGGCCACGGTTCCTCCATCGTCGGCTCGCATTGCTTCATCCAACGATGCGCCCCACGACCAATACTCGCCGAATTTAGCACCAACGGCTGTTCACAATCCGCAACAAGGAACTCCCAGTCATGGCAGCGATCTGAATAAGTCGCCCAGTCATCGCCAGAACAATACCACTCTACTTGGTGGAGTGTCCCCAAGCGAGGCCGCAGCTCAGTGGCCCCTCGAAAAAGTCCTCTTATGGCTTGCTGTGAATGGATTCTCGAAAGATTGGCAGGAAACTTTCCGAGTTCTCGAGCTACAAGGAACGGATTTCCTCGAGCTGGGCCACGGCTTCAACGGCCGACCCAACCCAGGAAGGTTGTACAACGTTGTCTATCCCCAACTTGCCAAGGAATGTGAAGCCAGCGGAACAGGGTGGGACCAAGCGCGTGAGCGAGAAGAAGGAAAGCGTATGCGCAGATTGATTCGTCAGATTCAAGAGTCTGGAAACTATGATCAAGGAATTCCGGTCCACAAGCGACGAGATTCGCAGAACTTGCCGGCTTCTGCTGTTGAGGGCACGCTCGAAGCCTCCCCGAAACTGGCCCATGAGCCGGCACCCGTTGATCATAGCTCCGGAGCTATAGCCAATAGCCCCCTAAGAGCACCACAATCCGCCCAAAGCAATAGACGTTCTTTCACCACCCCTCTCCCCGGTACATACGACCACCCCGCAACTGATCTCACTTCTGCTGAAGGAACGATGTGGCCTCGTGCCGACGTCACGCGCACTGCTATGCTGGGTATCAGCGAATATCGGGGACATAGTCCTGCCGGCGAGGGTCCTGGATTTCCTCCAACGAGCCGACCATACGAAAACAGTCCCAAAAGTGGTAGTCCTGCGGCCCAGTACGCTACTATGTCTCGCCAAACGCCGTCATCTTCCACCGGAGACTTGAACTTCAAACACTCGCGAGACAACAGCTCAGACTCTGCCACGGGTCGCCGGTATTATGAATCATTCAGACAGGATAGTGCCCGCCCATCTCCACAAGAAATGCACGCGCGTCACCCGAGCGGCGACATTCAGGCCTCTTACCATTCGAAAGACCATAGCAACCGAATTCTACATTTCTTCAAGAAGAGATCGAAAGACTCGAGTCAGCCGTCGCCAGAAGAACAATTCCTAGAGTCACCTACGAGTCCGGTCAATATACGGCAAAACAGTTCCACGCATCTTTATGCGCGACCAAATTTTAGCAATAGCGATATGTCGCTGGCCGAGCGTCCATCATCCGCGTCCGTCTCAGATCACGAGCGGTTGGCCCCTCGCCCCAAGCCCATGCACAAGGGGAAAAAGTGGGCTTTTGTTACTGTGGATGGATGGACGTATCGTCTAGTAGATATCACAGACATGGATTCTGTCGAGACCTTACGTGCGGCAATCTGCCAGAGTCTAGGTATCTCCGACTGGCCGGGTGCGCAGATCTTCCAAACGGAGCCCGGTCAAGCAGAGCATGAAGAACCGCTGAATGACACCAACTTGGCGCTCTGTCGGCGAATGAAGGCGGATGCGTCTGGATCGCTGAAATTGCTGGTACGCGGATCTTCCATACACCCTACAAATCGTTCACCCTCAAACTTCACGGGTCTTGCAATCTCCATGCCCGACAAGCTCTCAGCTTCGTCGCCGACCGCAACTCATCATAGTGTACCAAGGAAGGAGTTGGACGAGGAAGCCCTGAATAGGCTTGCACACCCACCAGGAATACCTACTTCCCCCCAGTTAGCCTCCCGTCCACGGCCTGTAGTTAAACAGGGTCGGGATGTATCGCAAGGCGCCACGCGCCTATCTCCCGTGGATGCGGCGCATGATTCCGCAGACCCAGATTCGGCCAACTTCAAGGCTCGGGTGGAAGAACATAAGCGTGAAGTCGAAAGGAAACAGCAGGTATACCGCAAATCGAAGGTTCCTCCAGTGTATAGTGAGACCGGCTTCAGGCGAGAAGGCGTTATTGATTTCGATTCCCCTCGGATATCTCCCTACGAAGACAAACGGCCATCGGATAATCTCGTGCCCCAGCGCAAGCCTCCAACCGCTCCCGGCGAGTCAATGACACTCACCAAGGTCAACTCCCTCAGGAGAAAGGACGGAGCACCACGCGGCCAACCAGGTTTGGGAGCCATGCTGGCTAGCGTCGGCAATATGACAAGCGCAATTGGGAAGCCCTCATCATCTGCTGACGGCAAATCTGGAGCCGCTGGAGCAAGCCCAAGCCGGAATACACAAGAAGAACCGAAGAGTGCTTCGCAATTCTCGGCTGTGCAGAGCAGCCAACCAACACCCACCTCTAATACGAATCCGTCTCCTGCGAAGAGCAGTGCGACCACCCCTGAAGAGCCGAGACCAGGCTTACAGTCTCGCAAATCCTACGGCCCAGATTTCGATTTTCCAGAACCCAGTGTTCCTTTCGAGGGCTCTCCGATGCCACAGGATGATTCCGATGATGATTCAGATGAAGGCCTTTTCGCGAAGCCATTAGCCAATAGGCAAACGCCCACCAAGGACAAGGGGTCTGCAGTCGGCCCTCAGGACCGTGAAAGGACGCCCAGAAAGCCGTCTCTCACTGTCAATACAGAGACACGGCTGAAGAAAGGGTTGTCTGTCAGCTTCCGATCTCCCAGTGCCACTCGTGAAAGCTTTGGCTCTGGCGGTGAGTCGGCTAGCCAAAAGGGATCTTCTTCCGAAATGGGACATTCCCCTGAGGACGAGAAGCCGCCACGAAGAGATTCATTTGCTCGGGATGTCTGGGCAAGCAGACCTCCAGTCGAGGGCGTCATTGACCACCTCGATGACTTCTTCCCTGACATCGATCTTGATGCACCGTATCTTGACGGACAAGGCGTGTCTCCGCCTTCATCTCCCGCCGGAAGAGCGCCAGCTGACAACGAATTAAATCAGAAAGAGCGCCAGGCAGCCCAGCCTCATGCTGAAGCTGCCGCTAGTACGATGGACTCGGCTGAAGCGACAGTCCGGCCATATGATGCTGGTGTCATTGCTCGCCGCAACGTTAACCGCTCTGGTGGTCTCACTCGCATGAAGTCAATCAGAGAAGTCGCAAAGGGTGCCAATCAAGCCCACAGGCACCGCAGCTCTCAATCTACAGGAAACCAAAAGTCAGGAGAGATCCTCCGAAGGAAGAGCACGAAGATGTTCGGAGCCAAGATCATGCAGATCAGTCCTAGACCTGGTACCAGGGTCAGCCAACTTGATCCTATCCCTCAGAATGCTACCGCTGCAGGAGGCGTGCCACAGCGGCAACCGACGTTCCGTATCATTCGCGGTCAGCTTATTGGAAAGGGAACCTATGGTCGGGTGTATCTCGGCATGAACGCCGATAATGGTGAGGTTTTGGCCGTTAAACAAGTCGAGATTAATCCTAGGATTGCTGGGCAGGACAAGGAAAGGATCAAGGACATGGTTGCGGCCCTGAACCAAGAGATTGACACGATGCAACACCTTGAGCACCCTAATATCGTGCAGTATCTTGGATGCGAAAGAGGAGAACTCTCCATCTCCATCTATCTGGAGTATATCTCTGGTGGCTCTATCGGTAGCTGCCTTCGCAAACACGGCAAGTTCGAAGAGAGCGTTGTGAAGTCTTTGACGTGGCAGACTTTGAGTGGGCTGGCCTACCTGCACGACCGGGGAATCTTGCACCGTGATTTGAAGGCAGACAACATCCTTTTGGACCTTGATGGGACCTGCAAGATCTCCGATTTTGGAATCTCAAAGAAGACCGACAACATTTATGGAAATGATTCGACCAACTCCATGCAGGGATCTGTGTTCTGGATGGCGCCAGAAGTCATCCATTCGCAGGGACAGGGCTACAGCGCCAAAGTGGATATATGGTCTCTTGGATGTGTGGTGTTAGAGATGTTTGCTGGGCGTCGACCTTGGAGCAAAGAAGAAGCGATTGGCGCCATCTTCAAGCTGGGCAGTTTGAGTCAGGCGCCGCCGATCCCAGATGACGTGTCATTGAACATCAGTCCAGCAGCACTCGCCTTTATGTATGATTGCTTCACTGTGTAAGTCCACTCTTCGCTTCTCCTTCGTTTGAACGCATCTTGCTGACTTCGACCAGGGACTCATCTGACCGGCCAACCGCTCAGACGCTCCTTACTCAACACCCGTTCTGTGAACCGGATCCGAAATACAATTTCTTGGACACAGAGCTATACGCCAAGATCAGACACGTTCTTTGAGACATATTTGGTGCTGTTCCGTCAGCGTGTATATATACCAGGCACATATCTTTCGGTTTAGTTCCACATAGCGTGTGATTTCAGCTCAACATTTTTCACAGCCCAACAGCTTCTATGCTTATTTTGTCTCGCGATTTCGGCGTTTCACATATCCAGCAATGGCCGACTCGGTCAAGTAACCAACTAGCTCAATAAAATAATATTTTACTGCTGATTCTCACCGGTCCATGCATACTGCTTACCAGGATGCCCTTGACGGAGTCGTGCCCCCTCTCCATCCTGGAAATAGTTCTCTCTCGCAGAGCCCCCAGGCACAGCGTACTCATCCCAGATGACGCCTCTCCGCCGCAACTCCGGGAACAGATACTCGATCATGTCCTCGAAAGTTCCGGGGGAAACGGTGTACGAGAAATTAAACCCATCCACACCAGCAACATCAACCCACCGCTGGAGGATATCCGCAACGGTGGTAGGCGACCCGATCGCCCGGGGATGCGCGCCACCCAGGGCTAATTCCTGGAGAACGCGGCGCTTCGTCCATTTCAGTCCGTTGGAGTTCGGCACCGTCTTCGACCAGCTCGAGATCATGGACTGGATGCCGCCCACCGCGGCAAAGGCAAAGTCCTCGTCGTCCGTGAATTTGGACAGGTCGTTGCTCGTCCAGCCACCGAACAGGGTCGCCACGCCTTCCAGGTCCGACTGCGCCAGGTACTCTTCGTACTTGGCTTGGGCTTTCTCGTCCGTCTCGTCCACGATGACGAGGATGCCGGCGATGAACTTGATGCTGTCTGGAGCACGGCCTTGCTCTACGAGCTGCTTTCTGTGTTTGTGTTAGCAGTTGGGCTTGGGTGTCGCATCGTCTGTCGTGGTTATCTTACCGCATATCCTCGACGATCAACTTGGTCTTTTCTGCCTCCAGTCCAGGGAGGAACATGACTTCAGAGTGTTTCGCGGCAAACTGCTTCCCGGCCCTACATACACCCTATTAGAATAACTACCCAACCCAGCAAAGCTATGGGATAACTCACGAAGAAGCCCCCGCCTGAAAGAGCAGAGGCGTCCTCTGCCTCGACGCAGGCAACTGACTCGCCGCCGTGCTCTTGAAATACTTCCCGTGGTGCTCAATCGCCCTTACCTGCGAGGGGTCGCTATACACCCCCGAGACGGGATCCTTCACGACGGCCGTGTCCGTCCACGTGCCCTCCCAGAGCTTATACGCAAGCTCCATATACTCGTCGGCGCGCGCGTACCGCTCATCATGGGGGATCTGCTCGTCAAAGCCGTAGGCCTTGGCGGCGCTGTCGAGGAACGAAGTCACGATGTTCCAGCCGACGCGGCCGCGGGTGATGTGGTCGAGTGTCGAGAACTTACGCGCTAGGGCGTACGGCGACGTCTCGTACGTGGTGGACGCGGTGATGCCGAAGGCGAGGGACTCGGTTACCGAGGCCATAGCCGAAATCAGGAGGCTTGGGCTATTAGCGTTGTGTGGGATTGGGCGCGATAGCCTTGATTTAGACTTACAATGGGTCTCCGATGGGAAATTGCGCGCCTGATAGCAGCGCCGGGTCGCGGTTTGCCGGGCCCTTGTATACGTCGTATACGCCGAGATGGTCGGCCAGGAAGAGGCCGTGGAACTTGCCTTTCTCGAGGACCTTGGCGAGCTCGACCCAGTAGGAGAGGTCTGTGAAGTCACCAGCGCGATCGCGCGGATGCTTCCATAGTCCCGGGGATAGATGGCCTGGAGAGAACATGGCAAAGGCATTGAGGATCCATGGCTTCTGCTGCGTGACGGTCATCTTGTTGGTATGTTTGCGAACGAAGAGAAGGAATAGAGGAGATTTATCTTTGCCCCTCGTCAATGAGGGGATGGTCTGTTTAATAGCAGGTAGATCGGACAGAATTCCGGTGCTAGAGCTCGATGGAGTGGATGCTGATTGTGTTATTGAATTGCATGCTCACGCCATCGCGGCTTGGTTTTCGTCAGTCAACCTCGCCGATTCCTACGTTCCTCAGTATGAGTATTGATCCACTATGTTTGAAGGATTGTGCCGATTGATGGTCTGTAATATTGATTTGATAATGCCGTTGCTCTTTTCTCGCATGTGTCGATCTACGACATTTAGGGCTGGCATGCTTGCTAATGTGGTGCCCTTTCCAAGCACTTTCCCCTAATTCATATATCGCGTACACATATCACTAGCATGGGAGGAACAGCCAGACCTTGACTATAGTGATTAACCGTTGAAATCTGATTTGGAGCCTGATATGTTGGTTCTGTTCTAATCGTCGTTCTAATCGACGATGAAGGACTCCATAGGCGCCGTGAAACCAAGTCCCTGCGGCCGTACTAAGCTCATGCTGGATGCAGGCATTGCATCAACGGACACACCATATCTGACAATAAATCAGCTATATGCCCATGGCTTAATGCTTAGCATGTTAGTCAGATCCCATCAGAACGTAATTACGATGAGATGAACTGTTGGAACTCGGACATCCGCTATATCCGGCAATCTCCGTCGAGCCCGAATGTCGGTTTTCAAGATATAAACCAGGTCAACAGCAATTGAAGTTCTGAATAGGCACTCCTATTACAGAAATGCTATCCGAGATGGCCTCTCAACCAAAAGTGTGGTTCATCACCGGCTGCTCCGCCGGATTTGGCATCTCTCTTGCCCGGGCCGTCCTTGCCCATGGTCACCATCTGATCGCCTCATCGCGGAATCCGTCAAGAACCCCGGACCTGGTCCAAGAGGTTAAGCGAAAGGGCGGTCATTGGCTTGCCCTAGAGGTCACCAGCTCCGCCAAGGATATAAAGCGGACTATAGACGAGGCGGTTGCGCTCCATGGCCGTCTGGACGTGATAGTAAACAATGCGGGCTTTGCGGTACTTGGAGCAGTCGAGGATGTTACGTACGTCTTTTCCTGTTCCTTGTGTATAAAAGAAATTTATGCTGACCTGCATTTAGAGAAGAGATGACTCGAGCACAGTTCGAGACGAATGTCATCGGCGCCTTGAAGGTGACACAATCCGCACTGCCAGCAATGCGCGCCGCACGATCGGGGACCGTTGTGAATATCAGCTCCATCTCGGGGCTAGTATCGCGCGCCGGTCTGAGCATGTATGCTGCATCCAAGCATGCGCTGGAGGCCATCAGTGAGGCGCTTTCCCAGGAAGTAGCACCCTTTGGTGTTCGGGTCATCCTGGTAGAACCGGGACTCTTCCGGACCAATTTTCTAGAACACGGTGCCGCTACGTACGAACAGCCGAGCGAGCCATACCGTGGCACTGTCGTTGAAGACAATATCCAACATCTCCAGGGCCGGCATGGCAAGCAGCCAGGCGACCCGGACAAAGCGGCGGAACGGATCTATGAAGTTGTTACCGGCGAAGGTATGGCGAATGGGAAACCGGAGCACCTTAGACTCGTCCTGGGAAGCAATGCTTTTCGCACGGCACAGACGAAGATTGAGCAGCTGAAGAAGAATCTCACGGAGTTGGAAGAGCTTTCAATGAGCACAGAATACGATCCGTGATGCTTGGGCAATGTGGTGCACTTGAGTCAGGTATCTGTTGAACATTACGAGCAATCTATAGACGCAAGTTCAGCTAAGCTGTCTGTTGATACAAGAAAGAGGAGCAACATGAACTTTTCTCGCTGGAACATCCCAAAACCTGTCGAATGATCGGTCTACATCTAGTTCGGTTTACTTCTTCGCTCCCTCCTTCGCATAAAGACTCCATCCTACCACCCTCCCTCGAAGGATAATAAGAACTGCGGTGGCCACAAAGCCATTAGCAGCTGCGAAGATGAAAGCATTGTCGTACGTCCCTCCGCTGCGTGCCGAAATCGCACCACCAATCGGAGGACTAGTCAACGCTGCAATTCCACCGACCGCTAGCGCAGCTCCCATGCGGAAACCCACATCACTGTGGGATGGGGTCAAGTTCATGGTAAGCACAGGGGCAAGACCAATGCATGCGCCAGACCCTACACCGAAGAGCGCCGCGAAGACGATGATGGCCGCGTTACTTTTACCGGGCAGCCAGACGGCGAGCAGGACGACATTGGTCAGGATAAGCATAATGATCAGGATGTTGAAACGGCCGTATTTGTCTGCTAGAATGTTCGGGATAGTTCGACCGAGGAAGCTGTGTTGTTGCTAGGTCAGTATGCATCTTAAGGGAGAAATGGACATGTGATGACCAACCTAGACGCGTTCATAATGGGAACGAGATTTAGTGCCATTGTCATGGACATTCCCCGTGACTTTGCGGCAACAGAAAGGTAGTTCATCGGTACGATTAATGACCCTACGCTTGTCAGTACTGCTTCTTCCAGGGGAGGGGGATGCTCACAGTATAAGAAGAAAAAGAAAACGAAAAGTATGATAAAGTTGGACTCCTTGAAAGCATGCAAATACTTCCAGAAGTTGAATTCTCGGCGTTTATGGGGGATGTTGGACGATATTGTTGCGACGACGATAACCCATAGTCCGAGAGCAAGAAATGCACAGACACGCATGGTCCATGCAAAGCCAATCTTGGGCAGGAGATGATTGACCATAAGTGGGAAAACCACTCCTCCAACCGACGAGCCTGCAACAGTTACTCCGCCAGCCAGCGCTCGTGCTCTACGGAAGTAGGTCATCGGCTATGTGCACCAGCTGACTGTTAGCCAATGTGATCTAGACAAGATGAGTCGGGCAACGTACCGCTGTGATGCACGGATTGAAGAGAAGAGACGGCCCGATTCCCGCAACAATTGACTGACTCAACATAATCTGGTAATATTTGGACGAGAGGCTGGTCATCATTAAGCCGAAGACTTGCAGTAAGCCCCCGATGAAGACGGGTAAGCGAGGGCCGAAGTTGTCGAAGAGGTAGCCGGATAGTGGAGATAGGAAAAGCAGAAGGAAAACTGTTTTCACATCTCAATCGGCTGAGTTGGTCTGCACGCGGTATAGAAAGATTCCTTACATTCTATTGATGGGATCCATGAGACCTCCGAGCTGGAATAGTTCTTCAACTGGTTGGTCTCATACTCTGCTTGAAAGAGTGCCACACAGTTGACCCACCCGAAGGAGACAAAGATCCCCAAGAATCCAGCTAGAAGGGCGAGATATGCTTTGAGTGTTCCTTCTTTCGGAGGAGGATCTTGTTTCTCGTCGTGTTGCTCTTCGTCTTCGGGTAGGCCCTGCTCCAGAGAGGTCTGAACACTGGCATCGTCGACGGGGCGCTTGGGAGAAGCTGCTTGCTCGGACATGATGCTGCTGAGGTAGTCTATTTTCGGTATGAATTGGAGTACAGTCCAACCCTGGCAGAGACACTGGATTCTGCTATATATCCCATTCTTTTGCTGTTGGTTAGGGCTACATTACGGACGCGCCTGCCTAAAACGGTATAGCGCAAATTACACTCCGTGGAGACACATACCTAAAGAGGTAAGTAGCTCCACGGAATTCACGACCTCATTCATCATCTCACTACATCATTCATCGATTCCCCATCACCATCGTGCCACATCATACCCCTAATCAATTATGAAGCGCAAGGCCTCTGACATTCCCGGTACCATGTTACATCGATGGGCTAGAGCTCCTTTGTCCTGCAGCTTGTGTCGCCAGAAGAAGCTTCGCTGCGATCGGGCTAACCCGTGTTCGAACTGTACACAGAGAAAGGCAGCGTGCATATATGCTGGACAGGATTCCTCAAATGATGAATATATCGCAGTTAACTCAACAAGCTCGGGACAGCCCCATGCTGTGGCTGTCCCTGTTTTGAACTCGGCGAATGATCTGGTCCGCATCCCCAGTCTCACTTTTGCCATGCCAGAGGCTGACCGGTTCTAGGCGTCAGAGAATATGAAGGCTGGTTTAACCCCTTTTGGCTACGAGTTACCGCCTGACATACGGCTTCACAATGAATTGTCTCCGAGCATAGCCAGCTTCACCAGATCGCTTCCTCCATTGCCACAGGCCAGAGCGCTCTTCGACCACTTTGTATGCTGCTTACAGCCATCATTCGGCGTCTTACATGTCCCATCCACCCGAGCATTGTTAGAGCAGATATATCAATCCATTTTGGATAGCGAGGAGCTGAATCCCGCTGGGCTTGCCCTTCTTTTCAGCATCTTTGCAGGAGCTGCGCTGGCATGGACTCCTCAGCTCCTTGATACGCTCCACTCCAACAACGAAGAAGCCAAAGCGTCTCTGAATGCCTATGTCCATACAGTCCTTTTGATTGTGGACACTAAACTTCAGAACTCTTCACCTTCAACTCTTGCGCTTCAAGCAATAACCACATTGAGTCATGTCCTCTCTCACATGGATGGCTTCTCCGATAAACTTAACATGCTACGTATCCGAACACTTTTGATGGCACGAAGCGTGCAACTTCATCGGCTAGACACGGCTAGGAAAAGAGATGAAAGGAGAGCGAATGGATGCAATTCCATTGAAGTAGAGGTACAGCGACGCATATGGTGGCATATGGTATCTTCTGACTGGTAAGCGCTACTGGCAGCCTGTATACGCTGGCCTCCTTTAGGTTAACATTATAACAGGCTTCTTTCCTTAACTGGCGGTGCCAACGAGGGTGCATATCTCGTACAACCGAAGCATATGAACGTTAAATACCCCAGTAATGTTGATGACGAGTCAATCCCTGCTTCAGGTACACCACATGAGCTTCCTCTGACCGTTCCGACCTCAATTACGGCCTTTATTTTTCGCATACGCCTTGCCGAACTCTGCCGTGAAGTCGTTGATACAATGCCCTCGTTGTTGCTTGAGTCTCCCGAATTGTCCGCCCACGATGTGGACTATGACCTGATACTTGCTCTCGACGCGAAATTTCAAACGCTACTCAGTGAAATGCCGATCTTCTTCAAACTAGATCCTACAAGTATTCAACAGAGCATGGGTATTTGTCGGGAGCGTCCTTACATCCCATGGCAGAGGATATTTCTCCATTTTGGTATTCATACTCGGATATGCCGGCTGCATCGCCTATTCCATCTGGAGGGCCTCACCAACCCAAAATATGCCTACTCTCGAGCGACATGTATACGTTCGGCTGAGACTGTCCTGAGTCTTCGTCGATCAATGGACAATGCCGGTGCACTGATCAATCTTAAGCCTTCTCGGTTTTGGATGGTAGTCCAGCATGTTTTCCTTGCTGCTATCATATTGGCAACTGATGTCTCCCTGAATCCGAATGCGCCTGAAGCAGAAGCTCGCAAGATAGAGGTCTTGGAAGCATGCGATATGCTAGAAAAATCTCAAAACGAGTCTCATACGCTGAGGAATGCAATACAAAAGAATACACAAACACTGATGATGATTCTTCAAAATCAACCCTCGTCTACAAATAGACCACCACCACCACTTGATGTTACGGCGAATGAGCAAACGACCCTTAGCCGTGACAATGTCGCTGGGAAAGGGCCTGTTATAGTTGAATCTACTGCGACATCTCCAATAGCAGATACGAACAATATTCAATCGAGGTCGATAGATGGTGAGGCATGGAAATGGTCAAACGGACTTCATAGCCAGCCGGCAGAACCAGAAACATGGGGCCAGCTATGGTCGGACATGTTCAACGCTGGTCTGGCTGTGGACATGCCCCAGTGGAATTCACTCCTGGATGATATAACATTCACCGAATTTACTGAACTCTCTAGTTGACACATATTCCATTCGAGATGACTCCGAAGAATGGAATGTTTCCAGAGGGGCCTGGCTTCACAGCAAAGGGAGGCCAGTCTCCAGTCCATTCATATATAAACCCTTCTTTCCCAGCCGGGGAAGCTTCTCAAGGCGTGCCGAGATAGGCATAGTGTGGGTTGCTTCAGAAATCAACGCTGCGATGCGACCTTTGGTCTCGACAAAGGCATGTTGCCAGGCAAACATGTGCAGCGAGGTTCCTGCTACACCTATCTCATCTGCCTCTCCGTCTGATATGCGCCACTGGTTAGCCAGCTCAGGAAATACCTTGTCCATGTGACCGGCAACCACCATACGCTCGTGGAGAATTTCGTCGTCATCTCCTACACTATTGAGGTCAAAAGTGTAGTGTCGGTGTCTGGCAAAAAAGGCCAAACTCAACCGGTCGAGGTCACCAGCTAGAAAATTGGCTACATGGTTTTCGTTCTCATCGCAGGGCTCTTCGATATGCTTCTGCTGAGTCCGGGCTGCATTCATGTAGTCTTCATAGGACCCATCAATGCTATTGCCCATCACGATAAAATGGACACGGTCTTGTTCCGGATTCAGCAGCCAGGCTTCATCAATATTCTTCACGGTCCAGCCGACGTCCTGTTTGAGTGGTAGACACTGTTCAGAACGTCCTTTCTCATCACCTGAGTTTGCACTTTCGAGATCCAGTGTCGCCAAGAAAAAGTTGGAGTGGTATCCTTTTGATAATAAGTACTTGTACGTGCTCGTTGCTATATTGGCCTCCTTCAATCCAAGAGAAGCTTACCTTTATTGCAGAAATGGCGATCAACGAAAATTAGAGATTCTCTCTCCTTTCCGCAATGCTCCCTGATAGCTAAGTACCCGATGTATGCTGGAATAGACGTCACATTCTTCACAGAAGTCTGAAGGGTGCGTGTCATCAGCCTGTCCATTTTTGCATTCAATGAGCACAGACAAGCCTTTGGTTTTCGTTTCATTAGTCATGGACTTACAGTTGGAGTCCGGGAGCAGCGGAGGATGTCTTCGCGGTGTGGCACAGCCAAGCACAGCTCAGCTCGGAGACCCAAGTCTGCATGGCACCGAACTCTATATAGATTCGACGTGGCGATTTGGAATAAAGATAGTCATCGAGTGGCCGCTTCTTCCATACATCGTGCACCATCTCGTCGCCAGCATTGATGGCTGCTTCTGGGCTGAGCCGTGTTCCCACGGCGTGTTTGAACCGATGGAATGCCTTATACTTGGACAGAACGAATGAGAACGTGATGAAGCGAACCAGCATTTTGGCATTCAGGGGGTCCCACGCTATCGACGTGTCCTGTCCGTCCAAGAGCGGCGAGAGATATTTGTCCGGACTGTTCTCCAGTGGTGTCTCCACTTCCTCTGCAAGCGTGTCCTCCGACAGAGACGTGAAAGACACCATAGGGCTGATCTGGTGCATTGAATTGTTGCCAATCTGCCACCATGCATACTGCGCAGGGCTTGATGCAATAGGCTTGTCCATCAGAGTCCAGGTGGTTATGCAGCCGTCGCCCGACAGTGGAATCTCCCAGTCTTTTTCATCCAAGACTAGGACATCGTTCGATATCTTAGTTGGTGTAGATGGCCGCAGGTAAAGGGTCTCAGGGTGATGCGGTATCTCGGGCTCGCACCAACCCATGTGAATCAGTAAGCCGGTGGGTGTATCTTCTCTGGGACCGATTCCCAACTTCTCAGGATGGATACGATCGATTGTCAGTTTCGCAAGCATATCACGTGCTTTGTCGCGCAGAAACTCTAGCCTCTCGATGTACTGGTCAAGCCACGGTGCGCGTCCACTGCTCGCTGCCCACTTTCTATGTTGCCTGGTCAAGTCAAGCATCATAGCGGCGCGCAGCTGGCAAGACGTGTCACCAACATGTGCATCAAATGCCGTGAACCCGACACTGTCCGCGCTAGTGTCTTTGGCCAGGATCAGGGTACGGTAGAGGGAGAGGGCGTCGACGGCGTCTGAAGACGCTCGAACTAGGTCCGTGTACATTGATCCATACGTCTTGCGCGGACGTGGAAACTCGGGAGCCGTTGAAGCGCGAAAGAGGAGCGATGTCATTCTGGAAGGGGCATCAAGGAATTGGAGTGAAACTGCAGACGGTTCTTTCTTCTATGAGGTCTCTATCCCATATGTTGCTTTTCCCATTGTATTTATAGCCAAGCCTTAGTCCATAGAAATAAGCACTTGGATCCGGTAAACCTTCAGGTGTTTGATACCAATCGGGTTTGCCTATAGCAATGAGAATTATAATCCTCAGGCATCAGCGACCCTTTCATAAGCCATCCTTGTGTAATAGGTCAGCGCCTCGGCTCCTCGTGTCCATAGAGTGAGCTTCTTTACAAATTGGTGGCTTGGGAGTCGGCCGATGGCTTGTGGCACCATGCAGGGCGTTTGCCATTCTTCTGGATGCAATGTTACATACCCAAGAATACGAGCAGCTCATGCATGTCTAGATCAGAACTGTCATTCATGGATTGTGGCGTGATCTCGGAATTGTGAAATATGAACACGTTCTTATAGCTGTCAGATGCAACATAAGCTTCTGTTGTCTCCGATGGCACTTGCAAGATGTCCAATTGGGCCTTGCTTATCCGAATATCATGGAAAAGTGTTGGCAGGTCTGCAGGGTGTATGTGTTTGTTCAGCAGAAGTTTGTCTTACTATCCCTACACATTATGCAAGCAATCAAGACGCCCTATGCACGGTTACAGTCGGATATTATGCATTCACTCGTCTACAGAAATCTAGTGGGGATATAGTGCTTCTAGATCATGCCAGGTCCTTTTTATCTTCCTTACACCCGGCGGCGTTTTCAAGACCCTCGGCCTGGACTCCTCTTCCCTACAGCCGGAAAGCTTGAAGGTAGCTATTCCAGGGCGTAAAGGTCTATATAGGCAGAATATTAAACATGAAATGCTCAATGGCCTGCCCCATCGGGCACCAGTATCCGGTGAGAGGTCGTATAGCACGGCTTCGAAGGTAGTTGTGGTCAGAGTAAGTTGGACAGGATCCCGTATGTGTGACATAACAGTGAGTTTTCGGGTTTTTCTTGTCTCATATGGTAAGCCTGGGGGTTTTCTAGATGTTCCTGTCAACCATCGGATTTGCTGGATAGCCAACAGCCGCATCGGTGAACTCGGAATCCATGTTTGTGCCCTCGCACTCCCGGTTATCCTGGGCTATTTTCCATTGAACCAGGATATGACATCTGCTTGAGAAGATTTGAGTTACTTTCCAGGGGAGTGATTGACAGTAAGCACTAGACTAGGGCTCTGGCATGATCCAGGAAGTAATTTCTAAAGTCTCGTACGAGCTGCGTTGTCATCCGGCGAGGCAGACGTCCTGAAGCAATGATATAGAGAACGTCCAAAATCCTCCGGAGTAGAGCTGGTCGTGTCAACTCCATTCTATGCTACGTTACTGTGTTCTCTCTAATAATGGAATCTATCATGTTGAATACAACTTCCTCAGCAGCCACCGTTAATGCGGGCTTCAATCCTTTGGATTCAAGACTCGGGTCTCTGCTTGTTACTGCAGTCCTTTTACTACTCGGTATCTACGCACGGCATCTGCAGAATGTGCATTGCCCCTTCATCTCGTGCAAGATATTACGTTAACTTTCTTAGGCAAGCAAATACTTCAGAGACACCTGCGGTAGAAAAATCAAGAAGCTGAAGGGAGACACCCGGTACCACGGGTTCTCTCATGGGTGAGTAAACTGGAGAGATAAGCTGGACTGCTGTTAATGCTCCCAGTCTCGAAATATCGCAAGAAGGCCAGGAAATGACAGGTGACGAACCATATCTTGTCCGTAATGGTTGGACTCACGAACTGGTCATCACACAGCCCGAGCATGCCCAAGAGTTCTACCGAAAAGACGGGAAGGGTATGCTCTTGCGTAGAAGCTTGCTGTTGCAACCTCTCTGACGATTTTCAAGATCATATGAAAGAAAAGAACCTGAATCTTGGTGATGCTTTCGGCCGGTCAGTATACTTCCTACGTACTCGGGCGCATACGTTAACTCTCAGCTGCCTCAGGCTCCTCGGAAGATCAGCCGGCGTACAAGGAGGACGAAAATGGGTAGCTATTCGTGCCCACTTTGATCCAGAGTTCTCGCATGCGTCGAGCGTCTATATGGCAGACATATTTGCTATAGAGATAAGTCAATGGGTGACTAAATTGTCTCAAGGCTCTGCGGGCGATCCTCGTCCAACATCGGGGCTTGTTCGGAGTGCAGCAGAGGCCTGTCACTTTCTACCATTTCGGTTGATAGCATTGACTGCCTACGGAGATGCTCTGGATCCAAAGGTATTTACATAGATCTCTTTTTCTATAAGTTATTTTACTACTGAAGCCGGGCTGATGAATGCAGACATACCAGGAACTAGTTCTTCTGAACGACCTACACGAGCCCTTGATGCTTGATGCGATTTTTGGCAAATGGACACCATATAAGCTCTTCAATTTCCTCCCAACCGAGTTCAGAGCCCGGTTGAAGAAATTTGATCAGTCTTGGGAGAGACTTAATGACGAGGTTCTTGCAAGGGCTCGAGAGGTACAGATGGCCCTTGTCTCTCCTGGCAGCCTAGGAGGTCTATACTAATATGTTATCACATAGAACCACCTGCGGTGTCCAGCTATGCGCATATTTGAAGGCGTTGAATCAGGCAGTATATTTAAAGTAGAAGTATGTATTCAACCGTGATCCGTGCTTCTAAGCCGCACTAACACTTCTCACCAGTTCCTTCAAACGATGTACGAGCTACTGTACACAAACATAGATGTGACATCGACCGTTACAGCTTTCCTGCTTCTCAACATCTCTGCAAATCAATCTTTCCAATCTAAGCTGAGGGAAGAAATAAAAGTACGGCAGAATGACCCAGCTCATAAGCTGTTCCACTACATCGAGCAAAAGGACACGCTCCTTCACTATGCTGTCATGGAATCTCTTCGTATGAGTCCTGCTCTATGTGAGTCCCCTTCTATGCCGTGGTGTCCTTTCCATATATTGACTACTTTTCACTAAGGGTTCTCTTTACCGGAGAAAACAGCTATAGACAAGATCATCGGAGGCTACCATATCCCCGCTGGTACACCAACCATCATTGACTGGAAGCGTTTGAACACGACGCCTGGGATTTGGGGTGCCGATAGCGAGGTATTCCGGCCTGAGCGGTTTGCCGGTATCTCGCCTACAGCGTATAGGTATGCGTTCCTGCGCTTCGGGATTGGAAGTAGGCGATGTATGGGTCAGAATATTGCTATCGTTATGCTCAAGATGGTGGTTATTGAAGTGCTAGGACGCTACTCCATGACCATGGGTAGCGATAGCGGTATCAGGAATGATCGGTTCACAGTAACATCGGAGGGGGAAATTGAGTTTATTCCGATCGGGGAGTGATCTCGCTATTTAACTTGTTCAGCTCGTGCCTGTCAATCTAACTTCTATGTCTCCTCTTATCCACAGAGATACATCATACTTCATGTGGACTCTTCGCAGTTGTCCATGCTCTTGTCTCACAGGTCTAATCACTCTATGGGAACCGAATATAGACCTTAATCTCCTCATGGCGATCAAACCGCTCATAGTATCTTGGTGCCTCTTCAATATCGATGACTGCACTGGTGATGAAACTCGGATGCGCGCGGCCGGAAGCAATCAATTCGACCAATTCCGGCGCCACCAACTTAGGGTCTACGACCCCAGCTTCATAGCGCAGGTGCTTCTCAAAGAAACTGGTGAGTGGAAACGATATATTCGGCGACAAGGTGTCCCCCAGCGGTGCACCGGGGGAGTTCCTCTGGGTCATGTAGACACCGACCTGGCCAATGCCCCCATGACTCGCTGCCACGGAGACCATATTCTCCGTCACGATGCCCTCGTCAATTTCGCCGTCCCGGTTGACGGCTTCCATTCCGACACAGTCGACGGCTCTCGTGATGCCGTGTGACTCCTGCTCGAGAATCTGCTGGACGGGATCGGACTCGTTGAAGTTGATGGGAATGGCCCCGGTGGATGCCGCGCGCTGCAGCCGCATCGGAACATGGTCAACCGAGTAGACTCTCGAAGCACCCCGAAGAACGGCTGAGTACGCCGCGAGAAGTCCAACCGGCCCAGCGCCAAAGACGGCCACGGTGTCACCCGGTTCGAAACCAGAGTACGTGAGGGCCGTCCACCCGGTAGCAAAGATGTCCGACACGGTCAGGTAGTCACGTTCGATGGAGGAATTGGTCGTGTTTGCCATCAAGGGGACCGGAATCAGCGAGTTGTCTGCGAATGGGACGCGGGCGTATTCAGCTACGTCATTAGCGAGGATGAAAGATGGTGGGTACGGAAGGGCATGTTGTAGATACCTTGCAACCCATCCAAACCTCCACCCCCGCCAAACGCATTCATGGCTGGAGGGTGCATGTCCAGATGGCCCGAGGCTATGTTGTCCGGAATCACCACATAGTCACCCACCGTAAGGGAGGAGACTGCATCTCCAATCTCGGAGATATAGCCGATTGCTTCATGGCCTATTCCGAAGGGTACAGGACCGCCTTGCACGCCGTGGTACTATGCAGGTCCGAGCCGCAGATGGCTGACGTGGTGATTCGAACCACGGCGTCTGTGTGGTTGATGATGTGAGGTCGAGGCATATCCATCACCGACATATTGTAAGGGATGCCGCTGTAAACAACAGCGCGCATAGTAGCGTTGAGGGCCATGTCAAAGATGGAAGGTACAATGAGTTTCGAGTCTCCGATAAAAGAGTCTCATTTGGTTTCTGAGACTAAAAGACAAAGGGCAACATGGTAGTATTTATTCCTAGTTACCGTCAACGGAGATAAGTGATGTCTTGTAATCACACAGATATGCATGTGCCCCAGCTCATAGTTGGGACAAAGCAGGCCTTGTAATCAAGAGCTTGGCATAATCGGACATTATGAGGTCTGCTTCAACATCCGATATGTCCACCTTGGTTTTGCTGTTGCCTATGAGAAGGAGTTCCTGAGATATTAGCTGATCGTCGTTCTTGGGGGTGGAGAATGTCATCCGGTTGCATATCCTCGTTAGCTCTTGCGATCAAACGTTGCATGGGTCCCTGGCAAGCCGCAGGACTTCTGGTTGAGGGCTCAGTGCATTCCTGTCTATGAACCAGGGGAGTTCTGGAAGTCATATATGCGATGGAATAAAGGTCTTGGTTGAAGTTCAACCCATACTTGCGCAGCGCTCCAATGACAGAGGGCAATGTACGGATTATCTAAGCTGTGACACGCCCTTCTCATGACATCCAATGCCAGTATAGTAGGGCAAGGTATATGAGGCGGAAAGTCGACGTGGTTCCTGGTGTAAGTCTTCCTAACCCTTCGCAGCTCCCATTTTCCCCTGTTGTCAAGATCCAACCTATCTACGTCATTCAACTGCACCATGCCTCCATTGACATCACCCACATCGAACGTCGTCCTCGAAGACATCCAGGAAAACACACGGGTATCGTCATTTTTCACAATCAAAATCTTTTTCCGGCACGATCTCCTTGAGCAGCCTGTTCTTCCTGAGCTTCGCGAGGTCATCAACGCCAGCTACCGAGATCACACACTCAAGAACAAGAATGCCGACCGGCTTAAGGCCGATACTCAGATTGTCGACGAGATTGGCGATAGCGGATTCACTGCCATTGCAACGGCCTCAGGCGAGATTGTCGGTACAGCAAGCGTCAAACCTTGGGTGCCGAATGCTGAAGGCATTGTCTGGAAGCCAAGCGGCTACTATGAAGGGAAGACCGCCGGGGAGGTTCTTCCCATGCATTCGTCGGGACTAAACGGCCATGAATGCAGTGCGGACGCTGGTAGCTGCAAGGGGGGTTTTGAAATCTTCCTGGTGGCGGTCAAACCTGGCGCGCAGTACAGGAAAAGAGGCATTGCAGAAAGTCTTGTCAAAATGTGTGAGGAGGAGCTGAAGAGAAAATTCAAGACATGTCTGGGACAACCTTCAGAGAAGATCTCTTTGGTAATCATGCTTAAAGTTGTCCGCGAGATCAATGGCGCATACTGGCGGAAGAAAGGATTCTATGTCGTTGGAGAATGCTGGTGTCCTCCTTTCACGTGGGATCTAGAAAAGGCTTTCATCCTTTGGGCCATGAGGAGGGACTTGTCTGTTGATTGACCAGATAGAGTATTCGAGATTATATTTTAGGACATACCTTGGTCTCATGCGTTTGACACTAGTATTAAAGCACTCCGGATAGATCTCGTCACCACCTGGCATACTAGCATCGACCCACATAGGAGACCATCTATCAATCTAATCTATATTTAAGGACATCCTCAACTCGTACCATCTGTCCTTTTCTCATCGACTCATTTGCGGCAATCCCCGTAGCAATAGACCAGGCTCCATCAATATGCGAGGCGGCTCTTTTCAGCGGATCGTCTCGACGCGTGCCGAACAGATCTTCCAGCAACTGGGGATCTCCTCCTCCATGGCCTCCCGATCCGGTGGGAATCTCTATCTCGATAGGTTTCTTGAACAAGGGCCGCAAAAGAATCGTCCGACTTTCCAGCGCCCCCTCCAGAGACTGCTCACCACCGGAGTTAACATACGACTGTTCGACCACTTCCACCTCCAGTCGTCCTTTGCTTCCGTTAAAGTTCACTCGGAACCCTTCCCATGGCGCATACGCAGTCAGGCTGTACGTCAACACAGCCCCAGACCGATAACGCACCATCACGCCCATCGTGTCCTCAATGTTGATTCCATCCCCGAAAACGCTCTGGTCTCTATAGTACCCATCCTCCCACTCCGCATCACGGTATAGCGCTTTGAGCTGCTCGTTCTGGTCGAGATGCAACGCGAACGTGTCATCCCGAGCAACCTCGCTGCCGGCTGCACGGGAGTAGAACTTGGTCTCCCCCCGGGCCTCTGCGTTCTCCTTGCCGTAGAACCGGAGATCACCCATGGCGACCACGGTCTCGGGCTTGGTCTGCAGCCAGAAGTTCACCAGGTCGAAATGGTGTGTAGACTTGTGCACCAGTAGCCCGCCGCTGTTGCGCTTGTCGCGGTGCCAGCGACGGAAGTAATCCGCCCCGTGCGACGTGTTGAGCATCCATTCGAAATGCACCGAGTGGACATCCCCGATAGCCCCGGATGCCAGCAGCTCCGCGATCTTGCTGTTATGAGGCGCATACCGGTAGTTGAATGTCACCCGGACCTGTCGCTGAGTCCGATCGACGGTGTCGATGATCTGGCGGCACCGGGGGGCATCAATCGTCATGGGTTTCTCGGTGATGACATTGCACCCCAGCTCTAGCGCGCGGACAATGTAGCGGTGGTGCGTGCGGTCAATGGTGGTCACGATGATCTCGTCCGGACACGTCTCCTCGACCATGCGGTCAAAGTCACTGGCCAGATAAGTAGGGACCGCTCCATGACCCAGGGCTTGGATCTTGGAATTTGCATAATCCATGCGGGTGTTGTTGGTGTCGCAGAACGCCACAAGCTCAGCAGCGGCAGAAAAGTCTCGGACGATGGCCGTGTAGAAGAACATGGCCCGGCCTCCGGTGCCCACCAAAGCGTACCTCTTCATCTTGCAGGCTGTATAGTGTGTCCAAAGACGTATTGGTCGTTGACTGGTTGAGGCCGAAAAGCGACGTCGTATATAGTCTGGGGGAATGCGGGGACGCTGGGATAAATTACCCCGAGGTGGAGGATCAGCTGCATCCACGCTGATCCCAGTCGGACTAGATAGTAGAATTTCCATGAATCACAGCCTGCGCTATCATGCGGGGAAGACGAATCTCCAGTAGACAAAGCAAGTAGGGAAGCCCTGCATGATGCTTGATATCCCACTCCATCAATCATGATAGAAGGATCCTATGGCGGCTTGGCTGTGATACCATCGGTTAAATGTGGACCGATGGGAAGGGATCAGAATAAATAACCCAGCAGCATGAAGACGACCAAGTCTGTAAACAGCATTTCACACTAGTGTTCATATAGTAGCCCTCAGACATGGTTTCCGATAAACCCGACTCTCAAGATGCCATCACGGCCATGAACAACCCCAATCCTGCCACCGACAGCACCACTGAAAGTCGTACTACTAGAGCAAAGAATACCAACGAAACAATTCGAGAAAAAGCGGCCCAATTCCTGGCCAACACAGACCAAGACCGCTCGTTCACTCTGGAAGAAGAGAAAGCGGTTCTAGGACGAATCGACCGCCGCCTTCTCCCTCTGCTCCTCGGCGCATACTTCTTCCAGCAGCTGGACAAGTCATCTTTGTCGTATGTATCCATTTTCGGAATCGTCGAAGATGCGAACCTCCATGGCCGGCAGTACTCTTGGTTAGGGTCGATTCTCTACCTGGCTCAGCTAGTGATGCAGCCTGTCGCGGCATTCCTTCTGGTCAAGGCACCCACGGGGAAGCTTATCGGAAGTGCCGTTCTTCTCTGGGGGAGTTCGCTCGCCATCATGGCAGCCTGCACCAATTTCCCAAGCTTGTTGGGGCTGCGATTCACATTGGGGGCTTTCGAGGCCATGATCGGTAGGTCCTTCTCAACCCATTCAGGGTCCCCAACATGATACTGAGGACTAGGACAGCACCCTCCTGCGTAGCCGTGACCCAAATGTGGTGGCGAAGAGGCGAGCAGACCCTTCGCACAGCGCTGTGGAACGGCATGAACGGAGTGACCTTCATTGTATAGTCTTTCTCTCTACAAGGTCTTCAACAGCTAACACACCCCAGGTTGGCAGTCTGTTCACGTACGGACTCGGTCACATCCACAGCGACACGCTGTATTCATATCAGGTAGGTGCTTGTAACCAGCAATTATAGTCTCCTGAGCACAGTAATTGACCGGGTCGATAGATCATTTTCTTGTTTTGTGGGCTTCTCACCGTCGCATTCTCCTTTGTTGTCCTCTTCCTCATGCCCGATTCACCCATGGAGGCGAAATATCTCAGCGACCGCGAAAAGGTCATAGCGGTCGAGCGACTGCGCGCCAATCAGATGGGCATCATCTCCCGCGAGTGGCGATGGGACCATGTCTGGGAGACGCTATACGATCTCAAGACCTGGTGCTGGTTTTTCCTGATCGTGACTATCTCGTAGGTGTTCACTCGTCGACGTGTACGAGCAGAAACACCAGATTGACATCGTGCAGAATCCCCAGCGGCGGTATCAGCACCTTTGGTAATCTCATCATCAAGTCGTTCGGTTACAACAGCTTCGAGACCATTCTTTTCAACATCCCCTTTGGCGTGATCCAGATCATCGCCATCATCGGCGGAGGCTGGTTGGCCACTCGCTTCCAGCGGAAGGGGCTGGCCATCGTAGGATTTGCGATAGTTGCTGCGATTGGGACATTGTTGATGGTTGTGGTGCCTCGCAACCAAAAGGGTGTCCTGTTGTTTGGCTACTATCTGGTTCGTGCGTTTAGCCATTTCTGACGAGTGCATACTGACCAAAATAGGTCTCCTTTTTAGCAGCTATCACGCCTCTGGTCTACGCCTGGGAAGCGCAGAATACTGCCGGAGATACTAAGCGGAAATGTACATCAGCTGTGGTGTTGATTGGGATGTGTGCTGGCAATGTATATGCACATCATCTCCTTCGCTTCCAGCCTTATGCTAAACAAGACACAGGTCATCGGCCCTCAGCTGTATTCCACCGATCAGGCGCCGCTCTACCGACCCGGTCTGATCTCGAACTTGATCCTGTTTGTGTTGGTGGGCGTGTTCGCAATGTAAGTGTGCATGTCTTGCCCGACTTTCTTATTCAACATACTCACAACTCAACCAACAGTATCACCAATCTTTATCTTGTATATCTGAACAAGAAACATGCTAAGAAGAGACGAGAGATGGGCAAGTCAGCCCAAATCGTTGATGAGTCCATGTTGGCGAAGAAAGACCTAGGTGGCAAGGCGATGGAGCTGGAGAATGTTGAAAATGCGCCGGATGACGGTCAGCTCGGTGACAAAGGCTTCGCAGATACGACAGACCTGAAGAATGAGGATTTTATCTTCGTCTACTGAAAGATCGTCTCATGGCAGTTAGAGATAGGCCTCTGATTTCATGCCGACCTCGAAAGCTGGTGCTTCGACTTTCAAGACGAAAGAATGAACCCCCAACCTTTATGACTCAATTATATCTTATTGTATCATTTTTCTGCAAAAACTTGGAGTAATTTCCATTCATCTGGGTTTATCACACAGCTACACTTGAGAGGCAGCATATCTAGGCCTCTAGTCACGGGATGACTGGATAGCCAGCCTTCTTGCTCAGGCTGATTGGACTGTTACGGTTCTGCATACTAGCTTTCGGCAGACGACGGAGATGACAACTAAAACACATATGATAGAAGGTCATCATGCCTTTTCAATCCACTTCTCTTGCGTCTAGGCCGTTTGGCATAAGCGAGGCTGTCTCAAGGCCTCCATGAGAGGGTGTTCTCCCAGATAACGACTCGCAGGTGGGCGTAGCATAACCTGCCGGTTGTAGAGCTTCTGTTTCAACGCTGCAGCCTCTGAACCATCAACGGTAATTTCATCCCAACTTTGGGCAAGTTGTATATCAGTGAGTGGTGCTGAATTCAATTTTGGTATTGGATTGTGCTCCTCCTTCCAGACACGGAGAGCATGGGCAGAGAATATAGTAACCGGGTGGTCAGACCCTAAAAATTTGTTGCGCAGCGTATAACACTCTTCCATCAAAGATAAGGCTTCCCGTACCTTTCCCAGAGACTCCCAGGTAAAGCTGAGGTTTGCCATAGTGGTCAGAGTGTCAGGGTGTTCCGCCCCTCGCACTGTCTTCATTTTCTTTAGCACTTGGATCTGTAGCTCTTCAGCTTCTGTCCATCGTCCCTGGTTCCAGTTCATCTTTGCTAACTTTTCCATGGTGGTTAGGCTATTGTGATTTTCGTGACCATTTTTCTCGGTCCTCAATCTCATCAGGTCAGTGTAAAGTAGCTCCGCGTCGTGATAGCGGCCATCACTGGAAAGGCAATCGGCAATATTTCCAAGCAATCAATGTAGTACTCCTGCTGTTGTCTGAATTCCTCGTCGTGCACAAGCGATAAAGCATGGGGAAGATACTGCCGCGAAAGTACCCTGTCAGTATAGTGACCATTTGGGAAAACCTCAGCCATTCGGTTAGCCACTCGTTGGATCCAGTGACTGAAGACCGAACTTTTTTTAAGCCAGTTCCGTATAGCAATATGCACAAGTCTGTGCAGGCTTATATTCGTATCTTGCGCATTTATGAATGAATAGCTGCTCAGGAGTCCCAGAGCATCAACTTTGCGTTTCTTGGATATTGATGGGGGAACGAGAGAATAAGGGATATTGCGCGAGTCGATACACGCTATGAAAGACAGATAGTCTGCTGCTAATTGATTCTGACGCTGAATTTGTTCGAATGATATTAATAACGTGGTGATTACAGGGTTCTGGATATCCCTATAGCGTCCTGCGTCCCTGAAATCTTCACTTAGAAGGTCCACTATGTCTGGCTCTTTTTCTTGCAGGGGCTCCAGATATGTGGACATATTCAGGCAGTTTTTATTAATGTACGCTGACGCTTGCGTGATTGCCAAGGGGAGGAAGGTCAGTGGTGTAAGAAGAGTCACTGCTGTCTCACGATCTCTCAGCAGGGTTTGATCAACCAGTGATTTTTCGAGGATTTTCAACGCGGTTTCTTGAATTACATCTGGGATAGGGATGGTATCAGAGGACGCCAATTCGACAGCGAGTTTTCGGTTTCGCGTAGTGATCAGAATACGGCCTCGTTCGCTTTCCGGAAGAGCGTCTTCGAGAGTAGGCCACACATCCATATCATCTGCATTGTCAATAACTAGAAGCCACTTCCCAGCACGCTCAGAGCTAAGATATGTCTTGGTCTGTGCTTTGACATGAGCGGGTCCCACGTCACGCAGCCCAAGCGTCTGTGCGATATTTAGGCACGCGGCTTTCGGATGATTAAGTGCGCCTTGTCGCACTTGTCGCAGTCGCTATCTTTATTGACTAGTGGTAGCAGGCTGAAAAGAGATAGTCTGTATCCGGATCTGGGGGGCTAAATTTTTCTCTCATATACGGATTTCGTGCTAATACATCGCCCACACTCTTTACAATCGTATCATCGTGTTTTGTCATTTAAGCGGCCTGTAGAAAGGCCATATAGGTTAATAGAGTCTGCGGTGGGTGGTTTAAGGTGCTGGTCTGCTCGAACTTTCCTCCCTGCACCGTCTTGCCGTAGTCATATTAGATTACTCCACTGTTCTTGCCCACTGGCTTGCTGACTACCACATCACCTAGTCGAATGTCATTAGTTGTGCTTGGAACACCGCCTCCGATTCCCACCAGAAGCCCAAACTGGATCCGACGAAAAGTGGAGCGCATGTCGGCCATGACGGTGGCAGCAGATACAGTTCCATATATGCCTGTTGGTAGGCAGGCGATGGCGATCAAATGGCCATTTAGTTCACCAAGCACATAGGCGTTGGGACCTGTAGGCGATGGACGTAAGGGATGGTGGATTTTGTCTAGCATAACGCTTGCTGCTGCGGCCTCCAACGGTAGGGCACATATCCACGCGATTGTGTAATCGTCGCTTGTCAGGGAAGCCATCTTCAAGATAACTGGGCGAACATATGACTTCTCTCGCAGATATGGGAGGAGATAGAAAAAACTCATCAGGTTGACAAGAGATGAGGGGTAGTCAGCATATTCCTTCCTACAAGGCTACCTCACGCTAGCAATTCGGCCTGATGTAGTATCGGCAAAGACCACGCAGACTTAGCATAGCTTCGGATAAGGTATGGGTAAATGCAAGCAAGGAGCATAGAATTAGATGTTAGGTAGATGAACAGACACTACGACAATGTTTTGATAGCTTTGTTCGCGTCTGGTCACTTCTACATATATAGGTTTACGATGGAGAGGATGCCATGCTATGATAAGCCCATGGACACATGCAAATTGGAATCAAGTGGGAAATATATACATCCGAAGTCAAATATCTATCATTTGGAATCGCGAACGCTACCGATACTGCGACCCAAGGCTACCGGTTCGGCTCACGCTGCGACTCGCAAACACATCGTCGCCGTCGTCGTCATCGGGTCCGGAAATGCCAACGCGGAAAACACCCTCACACCATTCTGCAAATGTATCCACGTCCCATACAGCATCCTCACGGCCCTTGCCCTTCTTGCTGACAGGCTTCCCCTTGCTCTTCTCCGAAGAGGTGTACTTTCCGAAGAAATCCTCATAGATTTGGATCACGCGATCCTGCACAGCGCCCACCAGCGTTTCCTTCATCCGGGCATCGTCGAGATAATCGCTCAAGATTTTGCGCAACTCCGGGACTTCCTTTTCTATGTTCCGACAGGTCGGATGGATAAGTTCTCCGCGTTGGAGATTCCGTGTATCAACGAACTTTGCTGGCAATGAGGCCGTCATTTTCGTGGCGAACCCGTTGATGAAGTCGTTGATGACCGTCCGCAGACGTCCATCAAGCTCAACCTTGGCGTCAAGCATATTTTCCACAACACGAGGGAGTAGTCCGTGTCCGACGAGACGCATGAGATTGCGTGGGTTAAAAAGACCACCTCGCTCTCGAAGTTCCCAGAAAGTGCTGGTCATGGCGGAAAAGTCGAACGATACTTCAGGCGCAACATATTCGATGTCGAAAGCGACAATCTGCTGCTTGAGGATGAGCAGATGACTCATGAGAAAGAGCTGTCCATCCACAGGAGAAGATTTGCTGGAGATCAAAGAGCTTGCTTGGTGGAGGGAGTCGTTTGTCTGGTGGACAATTTGATGCGCCAGGTCATCGAAAACAGTAGACTGCATAAATTGGTCAGTTTACCATGTAGCAAACATCAATATAGGAGACAATCTCATACATTTACCAATCGGTAAATTCTGCTCAAAAGCCAAATGGCTTTCCGCAATGTTGGGTACCAACCACTGAAAGCTGCTTGAGATTCAAAATCCCACTTTGAGTCCTGCTCAGAGGGATCCGTGCCATCCTCGCCCTGCTTGGTTGGTTTGGATATATTCACCAGGGCGTCGGCAGGAGCGATCCTCCGACCCGATATCTGGCCTTCTGTGACTGATATCGACACCTGTTTGTTACGTGCAGGGTAATCAAGATCTTCCGGACGAGGCTTGTATCGTTCGATCTCATCACGAAGGAAGGCTTGCGCACGGAACACTAAGCGAGTTTGGACATCCTCCAGGGCTGGTTGGATCAAAGAGTGGAAGTCGAGTTGATTTGCGTCAGGACTTTCGGTTTCCTCATCCTGGTCGAATAAATACCGAGTTTGCAATAGAGTGCACAGTTGACATAGTCGAATGATTTTATCCTCGTGTATAATCCGCGGTCGGAGGTGGTCATATAATGGTTCGCAGATTGTCTCAAGGAAGTCATACAAGCCCCCATAACCATGAAACCATTCACTCCACAGATCAAACTCATCCAGACAGATACCACGGATATAGCTGATGCTACCACGTGCAAAGGAAACAAGGTCCTTCGACGTACTCGGCGCCTGTGCGATATCGTTCAAGTTCTTTTGCACCAGGGGAATTATCAGCTTGCTGCGAATAGCAGCGTAGTTAGAGTGAAGCTCATTGAGTAGACTTTGATATTCAGCCTCCGCGCCTTGGTCAGGGTCCAAGGGCGGGACAGCTCTCTTTTGGATCTCCAACCCAATCTGTTTCAATTCCGGAGCGCCAACTCTAAACTTGGCGTAAAGAAGTGCCGACATAGTGGTCTCGTTGAGTTGTTTGTCGGCGATCTTCTTGGAGACACTCATGTACACATCTCGAAGCGCGGAAACAAAGTGCCCACGAATCAACGTGAGAGCGCGTGTTAGAAGTAATCGGTATCTGGAGCGGTAGACGCTAGCTTCCTTTTGATCAGGCTGAAGGCTAAAGTTAGCAAAGTGTGCAGCAAGGGGAAACAAGCTACTAACATGTGCCTCCATATAGTCCAAACATTCGTCCAGCCGTCTTAGCATATCGGAGAATTCCTGACTGCGGACGGTGTTACCCGCACCGGGGGCATTGAGTCGCCGTGACGCAGGATCCAGGAAGTCATAGTATTGAAGATTCTCTTGGATGTCTGCTGCTAGCTCCGAGTCCCGTTTCTGTGCCGTCAGCAGCCCCTCACATTGTTTCTGGAAGTTGGACGTCTGCAATTCCACCGCTTTGAAGTCTTGCGACAAACTGGTAAGGAGGTCGAGAGTCGAGGAGGTATCGGACAGCAGCGTGTCGAGATGCGATTTTGACATTTGAAGTTCATGGAGGCAGGCTCTAGATCACAGCGATAGTCAATATCTCGGGGGTCGTTATGGTACGTAGCGAGCGCATACTGGTACTCGTCATAACTGGTTTCGAGGAGGCTATCCTCAATGTCATGGTACCATTGGCTGAACTCCAGTTCATTGTGGACATCCGCAATCGACTCCGGTCCCTCGGGCACGGCTTCAGCTGCAGCGATGCCTTTGGCCTGGAGCTCCAAGGGTGGTCGGGGCGGAGCCGTTTGGCGGCGGGATCGCTTTCCCGCAGCTTGTTGACGCATTCTGAAAGGAATGCCGGTCCGAGATGTTAGAATTCGTTCTGGTCCTATGCCCTGGTGCAAAAGGGGCAAGCAATCATGATGGGACCATAAGCCGGCGGGGGAATGGTAGCTGCTGATGGAAATGAACTGTCCTCCGTGGCCGCTTCATCGCGATATTCTGCCGCCGCCTTCCGCTTCCGCTAGTGACGCAAGTGAACATCGCGACAGCCTCGACTTTTGCCTCTGTTCGTTTGCTGAACAGACCAAACACCACCAAATCCCCAAAGCTGCAAAATGCCATATATGGGTCTCTGAGCGCATCATGTGGACCGTACGAGCCCGACAGCCTGCGACGAGTCTCGTCGCCGTTTCTCGTCGACTTCCCCGAACCGGCCGGTCGATCGGACTACACTCGCGAAGGAATTATGCCAGCAACACTCCTCATCCTTCCAGGCAATCGCCCTCTTCATCGAACTGGTTTTGGAATTCCTTGGGTCTTGCAGGAACAGGTACAGCGGCATTTCTGATCTACTCCTATGCCACCAAGGGTGATGAATTCGAAAGTTCTGTAAGCCCCAAAGCTAAGGACTTCTCGCCCACGCCTAGAGAGTTGGGGTCGCAATATGTTCAGAAGAAGAGAAGTGTGAAAAGCCCAGGTGTCTACATATGGGGCACCAATTCCCATCGCGTCGTGAACCCAGATTCCAAGGAGTCCGTCATCAAAACCCCTCGCAGACTGGCATACTTCGACGGACAAGTACTTCGAGATCTGAAGCTTACGGATAAGTCGGGCGCTGCGATTGATGAGAAGGGAGATTTAGTTCAGTGGGGAAAGGGATATTCGGAATCTCACTACAAGCCCACGAAGACCTTGACGGGCAAGAACTTGGCTTCTCTCTGCATGTCCAACGACCGCATCCTGGCGCTATCGTCTGACGGCAAGGTGTACTCGGTGCCCATTGCGGAAGCAGATCAATTGTCGGGAAAGAAGCCCAAGGAAGGCTCGTGGATTCCCTTCTGGTCTGGAAGCTCCGGAGTGAGCTACCGGGTGCTCCAGCCGAGTCTGAAGCTCGGTGAAAAGATTACCGCTATCCGCGGAGGTCTGGAACATGCACTTCTTTTGACAAGCAGTGGCCGTGTCTTTTCTGTTGCTGCCTCGACCGAATCATACCCCTCCTTTGGGCAGCTCGGTGTCCCAGGCCTTACGTGGGCAACTCGTCCAAAGGGACCGGTAGATGCCTGTCATGAGGTCAAGGCCCTCAGTGGCTCCAAAATTGTCCAAATTGCTGCTGGCGATTACCACTCCTTGGCCTTGAGCAAAGATGGCAGCGTTTTCGCTTTTGGTGACAACTCGCTCGGTCAACTGGGCATGACTTTTGACCCTTCATTGTCATTTTTCGACACTCCTACGCTTCTCCCGGTGAAGAACCTCTACAAGGGTGATATCTGGCTCCCCAAGGTGACCGGAATTGCCGCCGGAGGGGCAAATAGCTTCTTGACGGTCGATGTGAAACGCACTGTGGGACCTGGAGAGAATCCTTCCACGATCCGTGACTTAGACCGCGTTACAGCTGATACCTGGGCATGTGGACGAGGCATTTGGGGCGCCCTTGGAAACGGAAAATGGACCCATATTCAGGATGCCCCTACGAAGGTCAAGGCGCTGAGCGGTCTTTTCGAGTATGACGAGCAATCAAAAACCCTCTCCCCTATTCGGCTACGTGATATTACAGTGGGCACGACGCACGTCTCAGCTGTGATGGACAACAAGGTTCACATGAAACCCTCGCCAACCGCTTCTTTGGAAGAGAAGGATGACTGGGGCTATGATGCCCTCTGGTGGGGAGGGAACGAGCACTTCCAACTCGGCACGGGGAAGAGAAGCAACATGTCCAAGCCGACATACATTAACGCCCCGCCCGGGGATGAAAAGGAAGATGAAGAAGCACGACTCCAGATCATGCCGCGGCATAAAGCTAAGGCTGGATCGCGGACGGTAAGTATGGAACAACGGGTAGTGTGTGGCCGACACGTCTCTGGAATTTACTCTTCTGTATAATGTGGCTGTATATGCAATTTATTTCCTTCTTGGATGTGTTAAATCCCTACTCATGAATATTGATGTTCAATTTGTGCTGTCTGGTTCAAGATATATCTTTCGTGTCTATTCTGCATATGTCTGAAAACGTAAGGATTTAGTTATGTAGCAAGCTCAAGATATTACCTTCAAGCTCAATCGTACTGAACTAACATACCACGGACAAAGTAGAGCTATATGTTGTTGAATCTTGTAAAATCCTCTACATCTCTATAGAAACCAAGCAACATGCAAACAAGACAAACATGCGACTCCGCGGAAGACGCTTGGACCACCGCTTATCCAAAAAAATTTCCAGCGCGAGAAAAACCCGACAAACGCAAACACGAACATCACTCCAACCAGGCCCAATCATGCCTCGCGAAAAGCAGAAGCGCGGTCGCCGGGCGGCCGAGAAGGCCCAGAAAGATGTCTCCAAGCGAAAGCGCGACGAAGCCCCCGAAGACCCCGCTGCCAAACGGTTGAAGCCGTCGACGTCGACCGAGGAGACGCAGCCCGCTGCCGACTTCACCGAAGGAGCCGACTACATTCCGCTGAATATCGAGCACAATGTCGAGGAAAACATTGAGGACAATACACAGGATTTTGCCGCTTCTGGTGACACGCCCTTCTACGGTCTGCTTGATCCGGAAGAGCAGGAGTACTTTTCCCGCGCAAACGAGGTGCTGGAGTTGAACCAGTTTCAGGACTCGGAGGAGCGTCGCATATTCGTCGAGAGTGTATATAAGGAAGCAAGGGGCAAGGAACTCAAGATTGCCTGCAGTCAGTCGTGCTCTCGGCTTATGGAGAAGCTGATTTCCATGTCCGACATTCACCAGATCCGGCGGTTGTTCAGCAAGTTCATCGGGCATTTCTCACACTTGGTCCAGCATCGCTTTGCGAGCCATTGCTGTGAGACGCTCTTTATCAATGCTGCGCCGGGCGTGACGCAGAAAATCTCCAAGACGAAAGGAACCAAGATGGATATCGACAAGGACGAGGAGGAGGAGGAGCCGGAGCCCGAGTTGACGCTAGCGGAGATGTTCATGAAGGTGGTGGAAGAGTTGGAAGGAAACTGGGGCTATTTGCTGACGGAGCGATTTGCCTCGCACACCATCCGGGTGCTTCTTTTGGTGTTGGCTGGTGAGCCGGTGGATTTGTCGACGAGCGACTCGGTTGTCGCAAGCCGAAAGAAAGAGAGGTTGGGGCTGCTAAATGACGAGTCACAGGAGGGCAGTGCTGTCTCGCAGAGGAGAGCGGTACCGGAATCCTTCGAGTCGACGTTGAAGAAGATCATGACCGACATGATTTCCGTGCTGGATGACACCTATCTGAGAGCCCTGGCTACGCACCCGGTCGGAAATCCACTTTTGCAGGTGTTGGTGTATCTGGAGCTCTCGCACTTTGGAAAAGCCAGTGCAAAGGACCCGAAATCCGTCATCCGACGCTTAATCCCGGATGAGAAATTCGAGGAAGGTACGGAAACGACATCGTTCACCCGCGGGTTGCTCTACGACCCTGTGGGATCTCGGTTACTCGAAACCATCGTACGATACATGCCCGGAAAGCTATTCAAGAGCCTCTACAAGAACTTTATGCACGATCAAATGACGTCTCTCGCACGCAACCAAACGGCCGGATATGTTGTTCTCCGGGTGTTAGAACGTCTTGGAAAAGATGACCTCCAAGAGGCGGTGGAATCGCTTGCTCATCAGATCCCGAATCTCATCGAACGGTCTAGAAAGATCGTTCCCAAGGTGCTCATCGAGCGCTGTATTGTGCGTGGGGCTAACACAGCGCCGCTTGCTGGGGCTCTGGAGGCTTCCTATGACAAGGATCCTGCGCGCCGGCTGAACCAGATGCTTCGACTTGAGCAAGATCACAAGGAGGAAACTGAACAAGCAGAGAAGTCCAAAGAAGCTGCACCAGGTTCCCGTGCGGCCGAAAAGCTGCATGGCTCCTTACTTGCTCAGGCGATGTTGACTGCTCCTGGAAATCTGAGTGGTCTAGTCTACTCCAGTCTTCTTGCGCAATCCCCCGAGGCTCTTGTCCAGATTTCGAAAGATCCGACTGCCACGCGTGTTATTCAGCAGGCCCTCACGGCCTCAACGTCCACCCCGCAGTTCCGCCGACAGTTTGTGCCGCGATTCCTCGGTCATCTGCATGATCTTGCGCTTGACAGCAATGGGTCTCGTGTGGTTGACGCTCTGTGGCCCGCGACTAAGGATATTTTCTTCATCAAGGAACGGATGGCACAAGAGCTGACGCAACACGAACTGGCACTGCGGGATTCATTTGTGGGACGCGCTGTGTGGAGAAACTGGTCGATGGATCTCTACAAGCGACGACGAGGCGAATGGGCAGCCAAGGCCAAAGGACTCGATGGGGAGAGTGCGGCTGGAGAACGTCCGAAATCAAAGATTGAATTGGCACGAGCTCGGTTTGCAGCGAAGGCTGAAGAGGCGAAGGCGAAGGGGGTGGCTGCGAAATGATTGTACGGAGCATGGGATCGGTTGTATAGATGTAGTTGGTTTAAAGTAGCCAAGAAAAGCAATCTGCAGCAAGTCATCAAACTTGCAGCCATGTTAATGTACTCGACGATTTGATATAGAAATACCTGTCGCATTCCTTGAAGACCCGTTGCGATCTATACAACTTCTCCGCTTGTTCGGCGCATCTCCGACACTCAACTACCGATTCCTGCTAAAATCATCCAGCTGCAGCTAACTCCGTTGGGAAATGCGAAAATCTCCTCCATCGATGATGTCAGATCGTCTAGAAGTGTCGCAATATCTACCATTCTCTCCACCATGCCAGACGATCTACACTACTTATCTGAATCACATCAGCGGAAGCGCTGACAAACATGAGCGATTGAGTCTGGTTCTGGTTCCACTTGGGACGGTGGGTTTAACCGACGTTGAATCCATCCGGGCCGCCGAAGCGATCTCGTCATTGACGTCTTTCTCTTCACCGTCGATGGGACATTGCGATTGTATCTTTATCCATTGCTGAATATATCCTCTTATCTATATAAATATATAATATAGATGGCTGCGTCCACACCCAACCGCGCAGAAGAAGTCCGACAGGTGAGTCTTCTGACTATGAATCATGCGACCCATAATTAACAAACCGCTTCTCCCACAGCTTCTAAGCGCAGTTGAAGACCTTTTGATTCCCTTCATTCGCGCCGCCGATGAAGATCCCAACGGGCCTGCGCCGAAGAACGGCCTCGACGGAAGTGGCAATGGCCTTAACGGGATGAACGGGACCAACGGCGCCCACAAACCGGCCACCACCTCGTTAGTCGACTACAAGAAGCCGGAAGAGTTGCAAGAACTTCTTCGATTGGAGCTCCCCACGCAAGGCGCCGGACAGGATGGTCTCCTCGACGTGCTGCGCAAAGTCCTCCGCTTCTCCGTCAACACCTGGCACCAGGGCTTCCTCGACAAGCTGTATGCGTCGACCAACGCCCCGGGCGTGGCGGCGGAGCTCATCCTCGCGGCGTTGAATACAAACGTCCACGTCTACCAGGTGTCGCCGGCGCTGACTGTGATCGAGAAATACACCGGCAAGCAGCTGGCGGCACTCTTCGGCCTGACCGGCCCCTGCGCCGGCGGCATCTCCGTGCAGGGCGGCTCGGCCTCCAACACGACCTCGATCGTGATCGCGCGCAACAACCTCTTCCCCGACACCAAGGCAAACGGCAACGGCGACCACCGCTTTGTGCTCTTCACCAGCGCCCACGGCCACTACAGCATCGAAAAGGCCGCGCAGATGCTCGGGCTCGGCAGCAGCGCCGTCTGGGACGTTCCTGTCGACAAGCAGGGCCGCATGATCGCCGCCGAGCTGGAAGCCCTCGTCCAAAAGGCCCTCCGCGAGAATCGCACGCCCTTCTACGTCAACGCCACCGCCGGCACCACCGTCATGGGCTCGTTCGACCCCTTCGCCGACATCGCCGCCATCTGCCGCCGCTACAACCTCTGGCTCCACGTCGACGGCTCCTGGGGCGGCTCGTTCGTCTTCTCCCAGCGCCAGCGCCACAAGCTCGCCGGCGCCCACCTCGCCGACAGCATCGCCATCAACCCGCACAAAATGCTCGGCGTCCCCGTCACCTGCTCGTTCCTCCTCGCCGCCGACCTGCGCCGCTTCCACCGCGCCAACACCCTCCCCGCCGGCTACCTCTTCCACAACGATGACGACGCGGAGACGCCGTCCGGTGGGTGCGGTGGCGGCGAGTCCGAGCTCGCCCCTGACTCTCCCGAGGTGTGGGATCTAGCCGACCTGACGCTGCAGTGCGGCCGCCGCGCCGACTCGCTGAAGCTCTTCCTCGGATGGACGTACTTCGGCACTGCGGGGTACGAGCGCCAGATCGACACCGCCTGTGACGTCGCCGCACACCTGGCCACCCTCGTCGCCGAGAACCCCAACTTCATCCTCGTCAGCGAGAACCCGCCGCCGTGTCTGCAGGTGTGCTTCTACTACGCTCCCGGCGGGAAGCTGCTGCACCCGCGCGGCATTGCGTCCAACGAGAGCGAGCGCGGCAGAGCTAATAGTAAGGTTACTGAGCGGGTAACGCACGCCATCGTTTTTAAGGGCTTCATGGTGGACTTTGCGCCGCCGAGTGGTGATGAGGATGCAGTCGGCGACGGGAAATTCTTCCGCTGCGTGGTGAATGTCCAGACAACGAGGGTGACCGTGGAGAATCTGCTGCGGGCGATTGAAGAGGTCGGTCCTGGTATCGTGGACTCGATGAGCGTGCGGAATGCGCCGGCGAATTTCCGGACGCTGGGTGAACGAGGTCATGGGCCCGTGGTTCACCATCCTTGATGGAGTGAAAATATGACATGTTATAAAATGTATACATCTATAGGTATAGAATTAACACGCCGTACGACATATGACAGCTTTGGATTATGGCTTTTGGCTCATAATGTATATTATTCTATCTGTAAGATGCCTAGTTGCCGACCTCAGCTCTCCTCTCCAACAAGCTCCTCGCCTCGGCTTCCGTGAGTGTCTCGACCCCAAGGTCAGCGAGAACGACCCTTGCGCTTTCATTGTCCTTGAATAGCCTCTTCTCTACATCCCACAGCCCAAGCCCAACAACCTTTTCGTTGGGGGAATTGCTGTCTGGCTCGGAAGATCCGTCCTTCGGCGCACTTGTCTTCAGTCCCAGAAGCAGGAGACCTTCACTCAATTTCCGGAGGACCTTCATGGAGCCACCGGCTTGTGCTGCAGGTCCGAGTGCAGCATCAACGACACCGCAGAGGTGTTCCATATCGCTGATGAGTTGGGCCGCGCCCGCCGCGGAAAATGTATTCCTCATGAGGATGTTGCTCCAGATGTGAGTCTGGACGGAAAGGAGCACCTGGCGGATGATGCGCCGCAGAGGGGCAATGCCGAGAGTGCGAGAGAGGAAAGAGATTTCCGAGGACAGGGTACGCATGACAGGAGCCAGGTCAGAAGTAGGAGGCAACGGAGCGGACGACGTGGGAGCAACGGTGGCCCAGGTTGAAACACGAGAATACGTCTTGAGCGCCAACCGTGCATTTGAATTGAGTGTCGAGGTTATGATCGATTCGGACCGCAGTCGTAGCCGACGATACGCGGACGCTGTCTCATCGAACAAAGCTCCCTCGGTCGAACTTGGACCATCGCCGTGGTGTCCATTCGCAACCGCCTGGGAAGTCCGCGATGCGACATCGGCAACAGACATGGTCCCAGCGACATTCTTGCCCCCATCTGTGTTCTTTCGGACTCGTTCCTGAAGCTCTGACCACAGCTCGACGAAGAACACTTCGTTACTCCAGTCTTCCATCTTCTTCTCCAGGTATTCGGCACTCCCGAACACCCTGCATAGCCGCTCCAATCCTGCGACGCCTTCGACGCTAGCTCCATCCGCACCCTGTACCGTTCGACCGATCGTCGATGTCATCGCGAGATAGGCTTCCAGTGCCGAATGTAGCCGCTCGTGGAATTGATCAAAAATGGTGATTTGAATATCGATGAGGAACCGTAGCTTCTGGCTAAATGACGACAGGGGCTGGTAACGCTCGGTGATTGTCTCCAGGAGGTCGTTAACCCTGATGGCTGCCTTGGTCGGCTTAGTCGCTGTGGGCTCGACACCGTCATAGTCAATATGGCCGCTATCCGGAGCCTCAACGATTTCCTTGTAGCGAGCCAATGCGAAATCCTTCTCAACCTGCAGCCAGCGATCAAACCAGCCCCCTTTGGTGAGGACCTCCCACGTCATACCCTTCCAGTTGCCCTCCATATATGGGTCTGGCAAGTAGTTCCATGACTCGCGAATGTCGTTGTCGAAGCCCATCAGCTCGTGCATAAAATGGCTGAGAAGTTGCGGGTGGTTCGAAATCTGGGGCAAGAACGTCGTGATCTTCTGTCTCAAAACTGGGAACAGTGCCGTAATGTAGGCATGCGAAGCGTTGTAAAAGTTCCATTCAAGGTCGGACCCAACCACTTTCGCCTTGTCATCCAAGATTGGCTGAAGGAAAGAAGCAAAAAAGCCACTAAAGTTGTTGATCAAGTCCATGACATGCGATAGGAAGTACTCCGGCTATGATTTGTTAGTCGTGAATCTCACGCGGACCCTGACAATGATGTAAATACCTTGTCGAGCCTGTTTGTTGGCTTATCTCCGCTAAAGTGGTATCTGAATCGGAGCTCCAACGGATGCACCATAACTTCCAGCGGAAACAAGATCGGCGGGTCGACTGATTGTTGATCTGCAGGCTCACGGCTTTTGAGTTCCCTGGACTCAGTTAGCCTAGATCAGCACACGTCGGGAAGAAACTCACGGTATTTGCAGGTCGAGGAGTAGTCCGACATTCTCGGCCCACTGGGTCTGCAAGTCGCTCGGGAAGTGTAATTCTTTGGAAGGCCATTTCATCTGTTCCAAAATCGCTTGCAGGCGTTTGGTGAAGTCTCCCTTGAGATGTTCCCGCAGCACTGACGAGAGTCTACCGACATGCTCCACCAGATGAGGCGCTGCCCCTTCGGCTGCAGGTTGGGCCTCCTTCAGCGATTCGGCGATGTTTCGTAGTCGGGTGTACGGCTGGATGGCCTCCCGAGGGGACGTCTCTATGCATTTCAAGGCTTCCTTGCTGCAGTCCATCAGCATGACAGTGCTACACCGGACAGCTTTGCGTGGAGTACCTCAGTTCCTCGGCTTCCTTCAACAATGTCACGTAACCCCTCGATATCTCGAGTCTCCGCAGCTTCTCTATGCTGGCTTCAAATTTCCTCGCTGCATCGTCGCTCGCGTCGGACCCGGTAATCGCTTTCAGACGTTGGTCGATATCCGCTTGCTGTTCGTTAAACTCGTGGGCTCGTTTCCGAGTGGCTTCGGCATGCTCCTTGGAGGCTTTGGTGGCATTGGACAAGGCCTCTTGGGCTTCTGCGAGCTTTACAACATCGTTAGAAATTGGACCTGGCAAAGCACGCGGTTAAAGAACATTAACACCGAGCACATACCTGCTTCCGTTGCAGCTGATGCTGGGCACGTAGGCTGGCGAGGAGCGAGTCAAGGCTTTCAAAATCGGCAAAGACCTGGATTTTGTCGTTAAGATAGTCCTGCACCCGTGTTTTTTCATGCGACGACAGAGCCGGGGTCGGAGACGCCATTGTGGGGGAGGAGGAGGATACTGGCGGAGAGATCGCGGAGGTGAGGGAAGCGCAAGGTGTTGGGAACAACGTCACGTCAGTTCCGCCGGCGAATCGCCCGCCGCAGGTCGTCATCGGCCTCCGCGGCAACATCAACACTTCAACCCACCAGAATGGCGACTGCTATACAGATTCGTTTATATCAACAATATTAAATAATTCTCTACATATTCTTGCATAATGTCTAGTCCAGCAAAAAGGCGCAAGAGGGACGCCCCAGAGCCAGCTCCCCAGCGCAGCATAGCGTCATTCTTCAAGGGCCAAGCAGCCAAATCGGAGAAAACAGAATCGACATCGTCGTCAACACCACTGAATGGTGCACAAAACCTGTCCGATGAAGCTCTTGCTCGCAAGCTCCAAGAAGAATGGAATCAGGAAGAGCTGCGCTCGACCGTAAACGACGTGGCAATGCAGGAGTCGACTGCAGAGAAACCCATGGCCGCCGTTCAGAGCCTAGGATCCCCGCAAAAGGCAGAACAAAAGCATACAATCGCGCTGCAGTCTTCTGCTGGTACAGAAGACACAGTTTCTTTGGCTGTCCCTCTAGATCAGAGCCCCTTGACGTTCGACCCAACCAAGTACGCAGAGGCGTTGCAGGCACACTGGGCTGCGGAGGGTGGTTCCGCCTCCTACGCACTCTTGACGCGAGCGTTCGTGCTCGCAAACGCGACAACTAGTCGCATCAAGATCGTGGACACGCTGGTGAATTTCCTGCGGATCCTAATCGAGAGCGACCCATCGAGCGTTCTCCCCGCCGTATGGCTTGCAACCAATTCTATCACTCCGCCGTACGACGAGCTGGAACTCGGACTTGGCGGGTCCTCCATATCCAAGGCGCTGAAGAAGATATACGGGCTCGACAACCAGGGGCTGAAAACGCTCTACGACAAGCATGGTGATGCAGGCGACGTTGCATTCGAAGCAAAGAAAAGACAGTCCTTCACTCTGATAAAACCAAAGCCGCTAAAGATAAAAGGTGTCTATCAGTCACTGCAGAAAATCGCCGCGAGCAAAGGCAGCGGGAGCCAGGAAACCAAACAGCGGATCGTCGAGAAACTCCTCCAAGACACGCGGGGTGCAGAGGAGAGTCGATATATTGTGCGTACGCTTGTTCAGAACCTGCGAATCGGCGCTGTCAAAACCACGATGCTCATCGCGCTGGCTCGCGCGTTCTTGTACTCCAAGCCCCCCGGGGCCGAATTTTCCGTCTACACACGACAGGAATTGGCGGGTTTGAAGAAAGAGAACCTGACTGAGATCTACAGCAACGCAGAAGAGATCGTCAAGGCCTCCTATGCTCGACACCCCAACTACAATGATCTCGTGCCTTGTCTCCTCGAGATAGGCGTTACGGAAGAGCTCCTCCTGCGGTGCGGCCTACAGCTGCACATCCCGCTGAGACCCATGCTGGGCAGCATCACCCGCGATCTCTCAGACATGCTCACCAAGCTGCAAGGACGCGACTTCAGCTGCGAGTACAAATACGACGGGCAACGCGCACAGGTCCACTGCGACGACAAAGGACGAGTATCAATCTTCTCCCGCCACTTGGAACACATGACGGAGAAGTACCCGGACTTGGTATCCTTGGTGCCGAAAATTCGCGGCGAAAGTGTGTCCAGCTTCATCCTCGAAGGCGAGGTTGTTGCAGTCGACCAGGAGACAGGCGAACTCCAGACCTTCCAAGTCCTGTCCAACCGCGCCAAGAAAGACGTGCAGATAGGGGCGATTAAGGTCAATGTCTGTCTCTTCGCGTTCGACTTGATGTACCTCAACGGCGAGCCACTTTTGAACCGGCCGTTCCGCGAGCGTAGAGAGCTCCTGCGCAGCCTTTTCGTTGAAACCCCCAACCGATTCACCTGGGTCAAAAGCTTCGACGCCACGTCCGCGGACTCCGACGCCGTGCTGGAGTTCTTCAAAGGCGCGACCGACAACAAATGCGAAGGGATTATGGTCAAGGTGCTGGACAATGTGCCCAAAACCGCCGCCGTACCACTCGACGAGCAAGCCAACACGCCAGCCCCCGCCTCCGCCGATCCTCCCGCGGACGCATCGAAGCCCGCGCCCAAAGGCAACCGCCGCAAGGCGCTCCTCTCGACCTACGAGCCAGACAAACGGCTAGAATCCTGGCTCAAAGTCAAAAAGGACTACAGCACCTCGTCAGAGACGCTCGACCTCATCCCCGTGGCGGGCTGGCACGGCCAAGGCCGCAAGGCAAAGTGGTGGTCGCCCATCTTGCTGGCCGTGCGCAACCCGGAGACCGGCAGCCTCGAGGCGGTGACCAAGTGCATGTCCGGCTTCACGGACAAGTTCTACCAGGCCAACAAGGACAAGTACGCCGAGGGCAGCACAAACGTGATCTCGCGCCCCGCCTACGTCGAGTACTACGGCGAGCCGGACGTCTGGTTCGAGCCGCAGGAGGTGTGGGAGATGGCCTTTGCCGACATCACCCTCAGCCCGACCTACCCCGCCGCCCTAGGGCTGGTCAGCGACGAGCGCGGCCTGAGTCTCCGCTTCCCGCGCTTCCTGCGCGTCCGTGACGACAAGTCCATCGACGAGGCCACCACCGCCGACTATCTGGCCTTACTGTGGCGGAAGCAGTCCGAACGCGCGCGGCTCGAGGACACCGGGCAACCTGCCTCTGGCGAGAAATTGGGCTGGCAGGACGAATGACCTCATTGGAAAGCCTCCGGGTTTGGATCAGTGGTCGTGCCGTGGTTGTGTGCTCATCCCGGACGATCTCGCCGATCAGTATCGGGCGGTACAATATCTCACCTAGCTGCGGTCACCAGTGACGTGACATATATCAATAGATACACGGTTGTATAATGACATATATGCCTATGAATCCCACTACGAAACGGGTCTTTGCACTAGCCCATTCTCTGATGTCCTCTAGAAATGACGTCCTTTTACGTATGTCACGTGCTAACGCCAAGCGGAGAGGTGTTGCCGCTCGATTAGTCTAACCGAATATGGAAGAAACACCGTAAACCAAGGCACGCCATTACACCACTTCAGGACTAGTGTCAACGCGAAATTCACACGAGATAGAGTTCGTCGCGTCGCGTTTTGTTTTTCCTCGTCGGAATTTTCTCTGCTGCGGGGACGGTCGGGCTGTTCTCTTCCGCCCCAATGCGGTGTATCAACTCATAGGAGCAGGTGTAATTTTCGCAGATACTATTATTGCTATTGACATTCACATGTGTATGTACAGGATTTATCTCATAACACAATAATTGGCATAATCGATTAACAATACCCCACTCCCGCCCGCACAGCTCACCAGTAGTCACAAGTAACAAGAACATAGAAAAGAGGGTCAGGCACGGATTGAGAGGTTATTACAAAGGAGATTCTCGTCGGGAATTTGTCAACATGAAGTGACCGTATAGTCAGATGACGAACATGGTTCGTAAACCAATTTGACGGGATACATAAACGTCGAGGGCAAAGTTTCAAAATCATGACAAGGATGGCCGTCATACGGCGGTGAAGGGTTGATCGGGGAATAAAAGGAAACTGCAAGGGATATGTACATAACAGTCATGAGGGGTCATTAAGATATCCATGGGAAAAGAAAGATCGATGGGTCAGGCCGCCGGAGATTTACGGTCGGAGTTCTCCACCAAGTTGCAAGATCATTCCAGAACCTTTCTCGCAATTTCTGGGGCTGTCAGCACCAGGAGGTAATAGGTTGTCCAGGTTCGATCGTCTCCGGTCTTTGTTTGCGAGAGGAGTGCGTGCTGGGTTGCCGGGGGTGCGGCCACCCCAGGGCGGTTGTGCCGGGCTAGGGGTGACATTGACAAAGTCGGCAAAGTTAAATTGCTGATTGGGAGTGCCAAAGTTGGGGAAGACGCCTCCTCCCGGAGTCGGTGTCAAAGAGGGTAGAATAGCATGCTGGCTGGGTGGAGTAGATGGTGGGAAGTCACGAGTCTGCGCCTTGTTTGCAACGCTCGCTGGTGTAGGAGAGTTGGCCAGATACAGGAGCAAATCCGCTCCGTCTTCATGTCGTAAGTTGCGGTCGTTGCGGGCAAGGCGAGCATGCTTGGGGGGCGGAGTACGGGGAGGCGAGGAACCCACCACGGAACTGACATTCTGGAAACTATGAAGCGGGAGATCCGGGTCGTTGTCATCATCTGAGTGATGACGATAACCCGGAGACGAGAATTCCGGGATTGTCGACGTCTCCGCTATGAAGGGTAAATGCTGGCCACGGCCTGCATGACGCCGGCTGAACCCTGGCGACGACGCCGGAAGCTGGTAGGAACTTTTCCAAGACACCCGAGCCGCTTTGACAGGGCGCTCTGTAATGGAATCGGATCGGAGGCGTTTCCGGCTGGCCGACAGCATGGGCTGCATGACCTGTGAGTTGAAGGTGGCCGCATGACGATTGCGGGAGGATCTGGGGAGTTCCTTGGAGTAGGTTGCGGTTCGCAAGGGCGGCGAAGTCATCGGGGTTTCGCAACGACTGTGGGAGACATCGGAGGACGAATCCGAGGGCTTGTCACTGCCGAAGGAGATGTGACGATTCCCGCTTGGGTCAAGAGCCTGAAGACGGCCATTCTGGTACTTGACCTTGGCGAGGCCCAAGCGATCTTGGAGGCTGAGGGAAACCTAGTAGCTCGAGACGTCAGTCAGAATTGGTCTCACGCACTGACCGTGAAGGACTCCAGCCACCTTCGACGGAGATGATTAAATCCAAAGGAAGGGAATGGGGGCAGGCACACATACCTGAGCGATGTCAATTTTGCGGATCGTGTTGTCCGAGGTGGACGGCTGACGGAGTGCCATTGCTTCAGCTGGGAGGAACGGGAAGGGCTATGGCTATGCACCAGGTGGGTTGAGGGGGTTTAGCGCAGTCATAAACCGGAAAGTGGATAAACAAACGCAATGCAAGAACTGGAGCCAGAAGAATGGAAATTGAAAAGAGGGAGAGACGAGTGTCTGTGAGGAAGGAGTCAGGGCGGCTGGAAAACGGGAGGAGAAATGGAGGAGGAGAGTAGGAAAGGCTGAATGATGAATGGATGGAACGGGGAAATTTTAGTTGGGGCCTGAGGCTGCCTGAGGCTGGTATGCTATTCCCGCGATGTACTTATGGAGCCGGATGGTAACCCGGGGGAAGCGAAGTGGACTTCTGGGGTAGTAAGAGAAAAAGGAGACTAAAAAACCATGAAGAATGAAGATCCTGTTCCATTTCTAGACTATTTGCGCTGTCAATCATGTCGTCGGGTGCAAAGTGGCTTTTTCCCTATTGAAATTGCCCTTGTTCAAACTGATTATCCCTGGCTTGGCTGATAGCCCCAAATTGGACCCTGGAAGCCTCCCATGTCTATACGTATCGATACGTCTTCACTTATGCCTCTGAGACGTGACCCTAGATTGGGATTCTTTGTTTGGCTCCAACGGCCATGGGTAGGTTCAGAGCTTCTCTGTACCTCGGTCGACTCCAAATAAAGAGATGAGAAGAATTTAGAGCCTTGAACTCATCCAGGAGAGAAACGGAGGGGATCCCCTGCTTCAACCTCATGCATCAAATCAATAATATGGGCAGTTCATCACGAATGCCGCCAGGAATCAATGGGGTGAACCCCAAGTCGATAGACTCGGAATGCCACAGGCTGGTCTGATGGTCACTACGCGACCAAACAATCTCCGATCCATTCCTCGCTCTCTCCTTCGTGTCGATCCCCAGCAACGAGGATTCTTGCAGTTGGATTCGACGATGATCCGTTCTGGGTGAGGGCAAGGGAAGGTAATTCTTCAGTTAGGTTGCCATGCCAGTGGTCTCGGTCGGTCTCCATGGCGGCTCTGCCCGGAGGGACCCCCGTTCTCTACCTAGTCCGTACGGCGGTGGATAGGCATCCCGGATGGACATCCACCGATGAGCATGCCGGACATACCTAGGTAGTATCTATCTTGCCTCCTGCCACTTCCGACCACCCTAGTGGTCCAGATCTCATACCAATTGGTTTCAGGTTCGATTGACGATGCACAAGGACCTTTGGCCGGTCGTCAGTTACTCCATCGACCTTCGAATGCTAATCCCGCTCCGGGGTTTGAGACATTTCATCCCTTCCCATGCCACGAAGAGGACACTAAAGTCTGAATGCATACATCGAATGCGTCGCCATGGATGAAATGCCCTTGTCTATGACAATCTGCGCCTCGGGCGCGATTGCCAAGTAACTTGCGCCGAGGCGGAGCACAGCTTAGCCTACGGAGTACAATGATAACGGGCCCCTGGAGGGGCAAACGAGGGAGCTGATAGTCAACGGTTTCTGCATGTTTGCGAATGGAGGGGACCGAAGGCATCGTGGGCGGCGGGAGGGGGATGAATGACAGGGGTCTAAGCCCCTTTGGGAGGAAGCATGCTTCTGGACCGACCAGGACCACGTCCAGAATCATAATCCAAGCATGCCATTCAATGCTCCCGTTGAGCGACCATCCACATGCTCTGTCCGACCGAATGAATCAGTCCTCCTGCCGGGGCTGGGAAACGGAGCTCTGTGATACTGGAGGCGCTAGTTTCGGGCTAGAGTTACTCTTCTTTTAGTCCGGACAAGGAAAAGGGGAAGCCTGAGGGGCGAGTTCTAAATCCAAAACGGGTGGGAATGGGTTGATATCAACCATGTAGGTAGTTACAGACTGATATCCGTCATCACGGGCATAGTATGAGGAATAAAATAAGTATATGTAGCTATATAGAAGCATAAAAAAGACAAGAGATGGCCAGCGGAAGATCGCATCATGAGGAGAGCTTCTCGGGAGGAACCAACCAGCAGTGGGCGATAGATAAAATTAGCAGATGATCCGCTTCTGGATCCACCCAAAATCATGGATGGTTGGACGCTGGCCGATGACCTACGTAACGCCTCCTTGTCAATTCGCAACACCTCCGAACGCTGGCTCGACCCACTGTAGCATCACCACCGTCTGATGCTCGTCTGAGAAGAGAGCTTCCATGGGTGACATTGCGGTTCCTGAGCGGCGAGCTGTTGCATTAGACGAGTTCCAGGAAGTCATGGGGGCGGTTATCGTCTTATTAACACCTCCGTTGTAGTCGTACAAAGGAATCGGAGGCGCTCTAAATGTCGCTAGGTATTTTAAGAACAGCTAAAAAAAAAAAAAAAACAGGAATTCATTCTTGAATCAAACACTAAAAAAATAATAAGAATAAAAAAAATTCTTCTGACTGATACTGACCGCCGTCGACGATCGATCTTGCCTTTCTTTTCTCTTTCCAACTCCGATATTCATCCAACCATACCTCCATACCTCATAAGGACCATACAACGTTACCAGGTGCCTACATTGAGCACTCGCTGACATCTTCCGGCTTCCCGTCTTCCTCGACCGTTCCCCTCTGGTCTTCCTCCACCCGTTCTTTCCGGTCGGGTTTCTGTCTCTGCGCTGTCCTCGAATGATCAAATCGCCTTGTTCTTATGCGGGGTGGAGGTTGTTGTTCCATTGATTCGTCACTCTCATCCGCAAACGGTCGCTGTCTCCTTCCCACCACCCTTCGACCTCCCCCTCATCAGCTTCTCTGATCTTACCCCTGGTCGGCTTCTGCTCTGTACCGTTGGCTCTCTCGGTCCGGGGGGTTTGGTTCGTCATCAGTTGTCCTGGGAGGTGAGGGGCCGTGTCCAACTCGTTCATTTAGGAGTTCCAGCCCAGTCGGACGAGGGCGTCCTTTTTTTCTCAACCCGTTGGGGTTGCATCTACCGCGACAACCACCTACCTATACCCCCCAACCAAGAAATTATAGAAAAAAAAGAAGAAAGAAGAACGCAGACTGAAGGAGTTCTCTTGCCCATCTCAAACCCCTCAACGCCAGCTTCATTATGCCCTTCTTCGAACAGCTGCGGCGCCGCTCCAAGGCTAGCTTCCGTACGACGAGGTCCCAGTCCCATGATTCCAAGTCTAATGGGTCGCAATCTAATGGTGAAGTCCCGTCCGGACAATCCTCGTCGACCCTTGAGACCGCTTCCTACAGCTCCGTGACGCCTCCTTCATCCATCAAACCCACTGTCTCATCTTCAAACCTTCCCTCGTTGAGTGAATCCAATGGCAGCTCAAATGGTAATGGTTCGCTCGCTCCTCAGCGACCGGCCCTCGTCACGTCTCCGGTCCAGCGCAATAGCATGGTGGTACGTATATACCTCCTTCCCAAGCCAGCTCCCCCGATCATTCTCCCGCTGACACTGCGTTTCGCAGGGTGGGAGCCCCATGTCCGGTCATAGTAGCATGCGATCCCCAACTCCTTCCTCGCCATATGCTCCCCGCATCGTGTCCATCGCGGACAATTCTTGGGTAAGTCTTGTGTCAGGTGGTTCATTCTCTCATTCTGAATAGCCACCGCATGTCAGCTTCATGCATGCAGATCGACTTACGCCACCAACATAGGTCCATCAAAAGGTACTGTTGATCTATGGCCAGATCGCAGACCCAAGACTTCATCCGCTCGATGGTACTGTTACCGTGTGTCACCATCAGGATGCGTTCCCTGCCATGACCTGGCCGGTGACATCGTCCCATTTCAAAGCCTTAGTACACCTTGTCCCGGGGCCTAACCGCCTGCGTTTTGACTTCATTTCGACCAAATTGTCCGCAGGGAGCGCCCATCCTGCAACCCATTCCTCTTGGATCTGCATCAATTACCTTCCGCTAGTCAATACCCCTCCGCTACACCTAGTCGTCTTACTGGGAAAAGACTCCGACGGAACATTTGACTCCACCCCAGAGAAGAAACAGCGGGAGGGCAACGATTTGGAAACCGCCATTCGCAAGTATCGAACGGCCGCGTATCTCTGGCAAGCGTTTACGGGCGAACAAATGTTCCGCAGCAACTTTGGACGACGCTGTTTTCGGTTTGAGGAAGAGTGGCAAACTGGCACCTTGAGTCGCCGCGATCTAGCAAATGGGACCATGCGGAACGAGGCGAAAGTGCATATAGTTCGCACCGATAAGACGGTTGCGGAGCTGAGAGACCTCAACATTGCCCAACAACACGGTCCGGCCACCAAGAAGGATGAACTATTCAAAATCGCAAAGGACGCTGTGAAGGACTATTTCCATCTGAGCCCCGGTCAAAAGCAGTACGTCTCGGTGCTTCTTATGGACGCCCATTGGGACACGGCTTCACAAACAGTCACCAGCCACGCAGCCCTAGGCTCGGGCGGTGGTGATACCAAGATGGCCATCTTCGGTTCTCACTGTCTGCACAGCTATCCAACATGCCTTGAAGATGTAGTCGATGCCTTCTCGGACTGCACCCGAACCAACACCGAGTTTGTGGCAAATGACTGTGGGGAAGCTGGCTCCAGCTGGGAGGCCGCAAATATTGGCATTGGAGCACATCTACACGAAGTCGGCCATCTGTTTGGGTGTCCCCATCAGGAGTCGGGCATCATGCTTCGCGACTATGTGCGTTTCAACCGGTCCTTCGTCACTCGCGAACCCTACTCGACTCGCACCAAGACGCAAGGCCTGAAGCTGTGCCTCCCTCAGGACGAGTGCAGCTGGCACCGACTAGACGCCTTACGCTTCCGTTTCCATCCATGCTTTCGACTTCCGGGTGATGCCCCTGTCAGTTCGGATGACAGTATCCAGGTATGGCCCGTTGAAAATGGGAAGATCTTGATCACTGCTTCCTCGGGGATTGCATTCGTGGAATTGTACGCGGAGGGAGAGCAGATGTGTCACAATTTCATGGAGTATGTCAACACCGAATCCAGCAGCAATGGCCTTCCCAAGCAGATTACCGTCACAGAAAGCGAGCTTCGACAAAGGGTGTTCGGCAACGAAAAGGAGAAGAAAAAGAATATCAAGATGACGATCGTTTCGGGGGCACTCGGTAGTCATACCGTCGATTCCATCAGCACACTGAAGTCCAAGCTGTCCCTGGTCAAACTACCCAAGGGTCACACGGGGTATAAAGGTAGTAAATTAGGGTTTTCTCAGCTCGAGGGCAGCGAGCCGCAGCAGCTCCTTCTGGACTGCGCGTTCACATCCACCAAACTCCTCACCTCGATCAGGGTCTACCATGGAGCGGCCCTCGATGGGTTGGAATTTTTCTACGAAGATGCCACAAGCCAGCTGTTTGGAAAACGAAGTGGAAAGGCTGGTGGTGATGATTTTGTCCTCGGTATGCTTCTTTCTTACGTTTTCAATGCAGCTAGCCCTAACGTGACCTTCAGACACCCGTCGTGGCGAGATCTTGCTTGGTTTCTACCTCCGTGCTGGGGTATGGATTGATGGTATTGAAATCCTGACAAGTTTGGGAAGGAAGTCTGGTGTTTTCGGTAACGCCAATGGCGGATCAGGGTATGCGTCATTAATTGTACCGGTCGTGGTCATACCTAACGGTCTTCTGCAGATACACTTTGATTCCCCCGCTGGGTTACAAGATCGCCGGAATTTCAGGGTCTTGCGGACCTTGGGTCGACGGTTTCTCGTTGATCATAATGCACTGAATGACGCCCGACATACGCTTTACTTCAATACATACTTATCGCCACTTTCACCGGTTTCCAATCTTAGACGATGCTGAGCCGGGCTCTATACAATCCCCTAAGCAGGAGATCAGTCTACACGATCCTCTCATCACGGCCGAACAGTTTCGGTGGTAACCTCCTCGCAGACTGATCTTGGGCAGCATTCCATGCCCTCTAATCCTTTTTTTACCCACAACACAATTTTTCTTTTTGCAGACTGCGCATCACTCCACGGCGGGTCCTGTTCTCGTGGCAAGTGCTTTACTTGTCATGTTTGCTTCGATTGTATAATGCATATCAACAAGGCCTGCGGGCCTGAGTACCTATACCTCTTGTTCACATGCTGGATTGCACTCAGGCGTTCTGGTGTTTTTTACCCTGCTTTTTAGGGGTCGGCTCATAGGGGTCGGGGGATGGTGAAATATGGGAAGCGTGGGTGACATAATACGCCATGAGAAGAGCTGGACTTGGATCATGGGCAGTTGATGCAAGAAAATTCTAGGAAGATAGTCCGCACCCAGAGTATAGAGTAACCCTGTTCTGTCTGTTTTCTTCCGCCGAGTAGAGCCGACTCATAGTTGAAAGGCTTGGAACAGGTAGGTCCAACTGACACTCATCACAGGCTTTCCCATGAAGATCATCCCTGTCCGACGCATGGAATGGCGGTCTGAAAATAGAAATGAAACCATGGAGCATTTTCAAGTTTGAGCTTGGTGCTACATGAGAGGTGTCAGTGGAGAGGCTTGTCTTTTACCGCATTGGGGTCACGAGGAAGCTAACACCTGCCATGTTTCAGTGGTGACGCGAGGGGGATTCTTCAGGGTTTGGCTAGTGAGCGTGGGGATGAAGGTGTTTATTGATCTCACTTTCGATTGATTCCGTGTTTGCATACATCTTGTGCTCGGCTTTCTATGCAGTGACTATATTTATGTGTTGTTTTTGGCGTATCCTCTTATAGGGCGGATTATCTGTTGGAACCGACCAGCATGATATTAATCGGGGAAATGTTGCAGTCACTGACTCAATTACCTCTTTTCTTACACGATTGTCTAGCATGGAGTCCAATCTCCTTGGTATGTGTATCTCCTGGTGCTTTGCCTCCCTCTTTGGTATACTGATCGGGTTTCTGTATGATGGAACATCGGACTGATCGATCGCCGGAGTCTAGAACACCGCCGAATATCACTATAGTCCTTAGCTAATGCATGTCACAATTTCAGCCCTATAGACGACCGCTATCGTGACATCGTATTCCGATAGTCTGGTTTACCGGGACCTTTGGAACCGGTGGCTACTGCGATGGCTCGATGTACGCCAAATACGGAAGCATGTATGTCGACACCTGACTTCTTCTTGCTTCTTGTCAACGCCTTGCGCGCATTGACATACATGCCTGGCGTTTGCTTGTGTTTAGGCCTACATGATGCAAAAATCGTTGGGGAAATATCAATCCCCATGGCAGCACAGCACACCACCGGCAGCCTGTCTAAGAAATATACCACGATTACGGAGCGTCTTGTAGTTGAACAACAGTCTGCATCGAGAGGATCAAAGGTATCCGATGACTTCATTCAACTGGCTAGCCAGCTCCCATGGCCCGTCCTCAGTACGTCAATGCTCTCAAGCCTTCTCAGTATACCGAGCAGACGGGATACAGCAGAGCTCCTCCGTTCCGGTTGAGCTTCTTCCCAACATCAACCGCCGTGGCTATTTGGCCTTCATATCAGCCGAAGGACTGATGGTCACGTCAACCATCACTTCACCAAGTAAGGGGGCGTTACTCTGCGTGTTGGAATGTACAACGGTTCTACGTGGTAAGTCCTTGTAATTATTACTGATTCGTACCCAGATACCACTTATGCAGGCTGGTCAGCTTAGACCGAGCCTACGATACCACCATGGCGTATTACGTGGTGAGTACCGGTAGGTACGATTGCTCTGGAAGTAATCTCCTGATGCAAGTGGGTCAGTCGAACATCAGAGAATGCTCGGTGCCTAGAGTCTACTCGGTAGAGCACCATCCACGCTGCCGACATCCGGGGCTGTCAACGCATCTCATTTGTCGGGGCCGTTCAGCCAACGAGACCTCTTTGTTCACCGGGATTTGGTCGGGGTTCGTTCGTCGTCGCCCGCCCACGGGTTGATCTGGGGTAGGTTGCGGCGATGTTGGAAGATTGTTACCGCATCGAGCCGTCCCCCATCAGATTCTTCTCTCTCACCAAATGTGTGACTAACCGTCTGATGCGGTTGGCTTTACATTGGCTGTGACTCGCTGTGGCGTGAGCCAGTCGGCAGAGGCGGACTGCTTTTTGAGGAGGGCGTTTCCTCAGCCGCGGAACCTCAGGCCGATCCCGCGTGGCTTGATCCGTTCTTTTGCTGGGAGACTCTCTGGTGCACAATCATACTACTAAGGTGCAGGGCGTGATAGTTTTCTGGTTGTTCACCTCAGTGTGGATTCGCTTATTTCCACTTACTTGGCATGGCTCCATCCGGGAATAGATTCCGTATGAATCGGACGGGCGAGAGACAGATGAGACATGCCCATTAGGTGTAGTCTACAATCGTAAGGCAGCGTCTGGCGGAAGTTACGGAGCACAACAAAGAGATGCGGTCGCGACCATGTCCATCGGGTCAGGTATGCGGAGAAAATCGATGTTGGTGGACTTTTCCGGCAGGGATGATGTCATGATCGGACTCGATCAGCCTGGGGGATGTTTACACTTATGGAGCACCTCCTTATTTTTAGTTCATCACAGAGACCCAATATACTCCACAACCCAACTATCATATTGGTTAAGCCTCATGGACGGCTTTGAGCGGCCATACGCTGGAGGAATCTAGACTCTGTGATTCGCGGGTGAGACATGCGATCGAGAATGCTGGCGATGGGGCCGATACTGTGCGTCTATTCGATTGTGTCAACAGGATCGTCCACACTGTCTTTTTTACCGATCGCTCGGCCCTGACAGGCGTGACATTTTAAGCCACCCGCATGTCTACCGTCCATCGCGTGCATTGCGATATGCACATCTGCTCTGTATGGAAATCGGAGCATGGGACTCGGATGGACGAGCCTCCGTCTTGCACTTGCTGATGTAATCCCGTTATGCATCGATTCCAGGTTACTCCGGTCTACGGAGTAGTCACCTCATCCCCGACGTCCACCCATGTTCATCTTACGTTTCCATATCAATTCCGCACACGATGGTTGGGCGTCGTGAAGCGCACGCAAAATGGCGTACAACCTGTGAACAGATATCCCATCCCGAAGGTCCGGATGTTGGACAAAACGTCCCCCACCACCACACCCCCCAAAAAAACCCGAATCCCTGCAGCGCGTTTCACATTAGCCGTGTGATAGGGATCTGCGACGACAAATGAGCGTGCAGAAGCCACCATCCTGTCACCTCCACCACGGGAGGATTGGGGGCGCAGGGACCGCAAAACGGTGGCGTGGCGAACTCCCCTCCACGGCCGCCAGCTTTATTCAGCCGGCGGCCTTATCATTGGCTGCGTCCTTGGTTGTACTTCCAATGAGACGGGAGGGAGAGCACCACAAAAGAGCTGTTCGGGAAACCATGGTCGTTGACGCGCAGCTGGAGTACCTACATTTGGCGACTGCCTGCTCGGCATCCCGCTTCATCAAATCCCTACGCTGAAGTGGCGATGACCGATGCGCCGACAGTCAGATACATATAGAGTTCACGATTGGCCATCGCCTATGGACCGATCGCTCCCGTCGCCTTGGGATGACGGGCTGTATGCGAGGCACGTTGCTTCATCTCCGCGGAGGCGATCGCTGGAGCTTGTTATGTAACCGTGGATGCGACAATCGACAAGTGTCCACGGCTTGAGGATGTTACCCATTGTTCGTTGTGAATTCTACGAGATACACTTTTGCGTCGCGGGAACGCCGACAATGTCCATGCGTGTGGGGAGGACAAGAGAATAGGGTTCTGGTGGCGCAGATAGTTGGGAAAGCATTGAAGCGACGTCGTACTTTTGGCGCTGGTGGGGGGGGGTACCTATGAGCTACCTAGCTGGAGAGCTTGACTCAGTGTTGTCTTTTCGTAAGATAGTGGTCTTAGAGTTCTAGGTACGAAGTCGACACGCAGGTCCCGCGGATACGAAGCTCAGGTATCTTCCAGAAGAATGACAGCCTGGCTTGTCACTGCAGTATTGCACCGATTCGCGTCATGGGCTCGCCGTGCAACCATCAAAGTGGTCCAATTTGCAGGTGATCTGCGTTCCATGCAGCTCATATCCAATATAGTTGTTGTCATCCACCTTTGGAAAGCGTAGCTCATCCGCCCGCAACCCACCTTACAACCAATGTGGTACTGTCTGTGCGAAGGCCCAATCCGCTCCGCCGCGTAAAAAGGTTCCGGGCGAATGGTCAGGGGTCCAGTAAGGCTGAGAGACCAAGCGTGCGTGGCTGGAGGGCGCGGGCGACAGATGGAATGGTAGATGCCTCTACCGTATCAAGCAGATGAAGCTCCCCACCCTCTCTCTCGGTTGGAGCCCTTCCCCAAATGACATCGCGATAAGGAGCGGAAAGCACGTAGATGACGCAATGTGCTGTTCGCGTTGTGTCCTCTTTGAGAAAGACCTCAAGGTATTACCCCATGGGATTTGCCCCCCTAACGGGTGCCATGGTTCAACCGGACGACTTCTCCGACGAATAAGAGCATTGCCTCGCATGCCTACTGAGATCCATCGCTCCGCCAAGCGGGCGACCTTAAAAGGTACCTGAGGTACCGAGGACATTCCTAGGTTATCTCAGGGGAGGTACCTTGGGTAAGGTATCGTGGTTTCTTACAGTACGTGGGTCTCGATGTATGTAATTGAGTTTCGGAGAGCTCCGTGCGACACCGCCGGTGGCCTATATCTTTGACTGCTGATTGGTGGGACGTTGTTCCAGACCAATCATGTTGGACTATGCTGCTTCAAGCACTATCAATTCTTACGGAACACCTTACCTGGTAGCTCATGATACGCCATATGAGAACCATACTCCTCTCTACCTACTAGGATAGTATGTAGTATACATCACTTGGAGCTAGCTATCACGAATCGACCGATGGTGACTCAACCTCTCACCAATTTATCCATGGGTGGTATTGTAAAATAGGCTCATACCTGTCGATTGAGGCAAAGTCCCTGAATAAACTCCACGGGTCGCGGGAGGGGATGTGCCCAGTTACCGTTGTCCAAATCTCTCCTAGAAGCAGGCAGAATCGCGGCATGTCTGCCATGTCAGTGACTCTGATTAATGCAGTGTGCCCCATGCCTCGGGCTCGTTGAAGCCTGCCCCGCTTGATAGTCCATCTATAGACTTGCTGAGCGCGTAGCTTTGGATATAGTTCTCGGTGACGCCGTCTTTGGTGTACCTGATAAACTAACTGCAGCTCCTGGCGATTGATATGAAGACGATTTGACTTATGGGTCCACCAGAGGAGGGTTGATTGTCGGTCCCGAGTCGTCCGTCCGATTCTATGAGGTTATTCACGAGGTTGCTTGTCAAATGTCCATGAGGCTTGAGCGCCCCATGGTTCTGAAAGGGCTGCATGGACAGTCTGGCACCTCCTATGGTATATACCTATGTCGAACCTTTTTCAACGCGGTCTAGCAATAGGAGAAGACCGTAGATTATTCTGGTACGTCAGTTCATCAACTTCGAAAGACAGATGTGCGTACTAGTTGGTCCTGCTATGCCGACTTCATTCAATCATGAAGGCCGGGATGACATCGTGCTAGACTGTCTGTCCTCTGTACCTGTGACAATACGCATACCTGTACTCCTAATGGTACGGGGGGTACCAGAATGCCACCGATGTAATCGAGATACTCCGCAAGATACCTCACCTCACTCTACCACGGTAATCCTTACTTCTGGATCCGCTCCACCCTATTCTTTTGTCCCCACCGTTTTGACTCGGTCCCAGAAAATCATATCAGAGGACAGCTGATATGATCTTTTTGTTAAAAAAAAATTCAAAATCGGTTATTATTTTTTTTTGGCAACATAATAAGTGACGCAGCCTAGCACAAAAAGGGGAACAACATTAAGATCCATAAGGTCTTCATCAAGTGAGGTCAATGGACATTGTACGTCACTGCCGCCTCCTCCATGTGGTCCCTGACGGTCTGTTATTCTCTGGTCTGATATAATAACAGACGGCATCGCATTCTTTCTCCAGATCAACTCTCGTCGTATTCCCTCCTGAGAAATTATCTGGCTTCCCCCATAGATCGATTTTCTTCGAAAGAAAAGAGAAGAAGACGAGAGAATCTAAAGATACCTCGATCACACTGCACGATCTGTTTCTTTTCTTTTCCCTGCCTGGGGCGGTTTGTCATTTTTCCCTTTTTTATTTTTATTTATTTTATTTTCCCCCCCATTTTATCCATTTATTTTTATTTTTTATTCCCGCTTCGACCCTCTCTCTTTACCTCTTCCTACCCGACTCTCTCCCTCCTCCCCCTCCTTCACGTCCTGAAGAATTTCCCCCACTATTGGCCCTTTGCACCTGCTGCGGCAGACACCGGAATACTCTCTCCTCTTCTCTTCCATCTGGCCTCGCATACTCGACCATCTCCTTTCCTCTCACCTGTCGACCGTCACCCTTGCTCCCCCCATCCCGCGTTCGCAACGGTTTTCCCGCCCCGGACATCGCTCATTGACCTCGGTCTGGTCGATCGTCTCTTTCGCGACTGCGATCGTACTTCCTTGGAGGTGATCCCACCCGGTCCCTCTCGTTTCATCGATCGCAGTCCAGCCCGCCAAATTTTGCGAGAACAACCGGTCAAGCTAGCAAACCAACATCCGTCCCGGATATTGAATCCGAATGATAGCGCTATTCGATTCTATTCCTTATCCAACTCCTCTGAACGTCTCCCGTGCTGCTTCGTGCGGACACTTGCGCATCCACCACGGTCCGATCTCTGCATAAATGATGTTCAGAAACAGGTACGGTCGCCCTCCCTCCGACATTTCTCGGGCGATGATTGACAAGCGGCATTTGTCATACAGAAGCAACCTCCATAAGCCGAACCCTGAACTCATCCAGAGATTTCAAGCGCATTTCTCCGATGCTGTTCTCCCCAACACTCACGCCGCCCCCAACCAAGTCCCCGCCCAGACGATTACACCCAGGTACAGTTTGGCTCTTTTCTTCCCATGTGTTCCGCTTCGGCGCCCCGCCAACTCGCGCGTCACTGCTTTCCCCGGAATCACCATGCTAACGGGATTTCTTCAACCGCCAGGCTTAGCGGCGGCCTCCAGGCCAGCGATGGCGCACCGCCGAGTCAACAAGACCTCCGCTACTCCTCGGAATTCATCGATCCGAACTCGTTGGACTTCGTGAGCCAAGCCAACCAACCCCATGGCTACTATACTCCTGGTTCCGGTGGTCTCGGCGCCATGTTCCATAACCAGGCGGGCGATTTACACACTCCCGGCATGGGCTTGCAAATGATGACACCACTCTCGCTCCCTCAGCAGATCGCCGGTACCGCCGCAAATGCGGACGGCGCGGGCATTTCGATGGATCAGTTCAACTCGTCCTTCATCCCTCAGCCATTCCCGAATGCGCAGGCTTTTGCACAACAGCCCCCATTTGCCCCCGGCCCATTTGTTCAAGATTCAGGTTACGATGCCATGGAAGATCAGGTGGATGGACTGTCGCTGAATGATATGGACATGCAGGGTAGTGTTCAGACCATGGCGCCAACGTTACAGCACCTGAATCAGATGGAGGATCACTCCATGGGTGAAAAGTAAGTCTTGCTTCGGGCTCAGCCGACCCCGTATCTTCGAGCGCACTGTTTCTAACCTTTCCCGCCACTGTCAGATTTCGTTATCATGTCACCTTGCGCGCACCAACCGCAATGGTCAAGGATCGAAACGAAATCCCCGTCTCGTACCTCAACAAAGGCCAGGCCTATTCCATATCGGTGATCGACACCGTACCGCCGCCCATCAGCCATCAACCAGTGAAGTACCGAACGTATATCCGGGTTTCTTTCCAAGACAAAGAACAGAGGTCGAAGCCCGCTGCTTGCTGGCAGCTGTGGAAGGAGGGGCGCGGATCGAATGAGGCCCATCAGCGTGGTGGCAAACTTCAAGCGGTCGAATATGTCGATCCCATCCAAGGCGGTATTGAGGACCAAAAGAATCGCCCAGTCCAGCTGGAGAGCTCTTCGTTCGATGGTTTTTGTGTTACGTGGACTCCAAACCCGACTACCGGGGTGTCGGACTGCGCGATCTCCGTCCGATTCAACTTCCTTTCCACCGATTTCAGCCATTCCAAAGGCGTGAAAGGGATTCCGGTCAGACTCTGTGCGAAGACAGAAATGATTTTTCCAGATGAGCAGGCCGGCACCAGCAGTGGTGATCCAGAAGTTTGCTATTGCAAAGTCAAGTTGTTCCGGGACCATGGCGCGGAGCGGAAGCTATCCAACGACGTCGCCCATGTGAAGAAAACTATCGAGAAGCTCAACCAACAAATCGCACAAGCGGAGATGGGCGCTGGTAATTACGGCAAGCGGAAGCGCAGCGGCGGCTCGATTGCCCTCAAGAATCCTGACCCTCGCCCATCGAAGATCACCAAACATAAACGGACTTGGTCGATGGGTTCGCAGGAGGCTCCCGAGAAGATGAGCATGGAGGACGACCTCCGTGTCAAACTGGCCTTGATGAACGAAATGTTCGGGTCGACTCGAACGGTGAGCATCCTCGGGCTCCGCGGCGAAGAGGAGGACGACCCCGATTTGTTCCCTGTCAAGCTTCCCGATCCGCACAGCTTTGTCAAGAAGGAGGTGGGCCAATTCAGCGTTGAAACCAAGGCGGGTCTTCAAACCTTGTCCCCCACGAGCAGCTCTATGTCCATGAACTCGCCCGCTCATGTAGCGTCGAGCCTCCAGCAGCCGGGCCTTTTCTATGATTCGGGGTATTTGAACGCCTCCGCCGATAATTCGCGTCCTTGCTCCGAGATTAGTGGCGACCGAGTGCTATTGAAACATCCGGTGAAGGTGCAAAGACTATCCTCTGGAGACATGCCCCAAGGATTCATTGAAGCGGTGGGCATTGACCCCACATACCGACCCCCGGAAGAGCGACCTGCCAAACCGATTGCCTGCTTTTATGTCCGCTTCCCTCGAGGCGATCCCGTTCAGGACGACTACTATCGAGCTGTCTACTTGACCGAGCGCACCGTGGGTGACTTGATGCGCCAGATCTCGATGAAACAGCGGATAGACCCTAACCGCATTTTGCGCGTGGTCCATGTCAAGAAGGACAATGGCATCAAGATCATGGTAGACGATGATGTCGTCCGGGAGCTTCCCGACGGCCAGGATATGGTCGTTGAGATTGCTCCGGCCGCGGCTTGTGACGATGCAATCTCTCCCACCGAGAAAAGTTCGATTCCCGCCGTTGAAGTCAAGCTGAGCTACTAGGTTCACACCAACGTGCATGAGCTGCAACTTTTTAAAAGCCTTTTTCCTTTCAAATTCTTGTTATTCTTGCCCATTTCTCTCTTCCTTCTGTCGCGCTCGGCTTGACGGAGCAGACTTGGACGAGCGGCGCCTGGTGCGCTGCGAGCTGCACCGCTCACTGCCAACGTTGACCATCCGATCCGCTTTTCTTACGATGGGTTTAATCCATGTTTGTTTTTGTGTTTTGGGGGAGTTGGGTACGGGGATAATACACGAGTCCTCGAGCAATGATACCCTGTCGTTATATCTGCATTTTTCTGTTATTTTCATGCCATTCTTGTGCCATAGTTACGATACTGTCGATCATATCTTGCTAGCGACATTGGTTTTTCCCTTTTTTTTTTTCAATTTTTCCTTTTCTCTGTTAGGGATACACGACTTCTGACTGTTATTTCCTTAATCATGGCTGTGATTCTCGAGGATTTGGTTGGGGAACCACGCACACGAAAAAGATACCCTGTTCCATTTTCATCGCGCTGCATTGTGTTTTATACCGGGCTGTTTGCTTCGTCTCTTGTCTGTCTACTGTTCAGTTTCGACTGATTTGAGTCTCATGAGTTACGATTGTCGATTTCAGTCAACAAGCTTTTCCGAGAATTCAGTCTTTTGTGGATAGGATCGCGGAAAGACTTGCTAGATTGCGATTCTCCTTTCTTGATCGGGGTTGTCTACTCCCAGGGCACGGTGCGCAATGCGCACGGGGCCGTGGGTGAGAGGACCCTTGAAACACGCAAAAGATCGAGAACCGAAGTCCTTTTTCATTGTCTTTTCTTCGTCTTTGTTTATGACTTCATACAGGCATTGGTTCAGAGTACACGGGCTAGGCCATGCATAGATAGTATGTCGAATTCAAACTAATTCTCTTGGACTGTTGTCTTGTCGTAGTGTCATTGGCTCTGATTCAGGGACCGCCCGCCCTTGCGATCCCACTAGTATTCTTTCCTGGGTCGGTAGAAACATGACGGGCAGCAGAGAAGGGTCTGGAATCGATACGAATGCTAGGGCATGTCTTAAGTCTGCGAGAGAGGCTCTCGGGATCTGGTACCATGAGGCGTATGGCGGCGGTATGGCCTAGTGCCATACGCGAACGGGGGCGGACCAATCGTTTACGCAGGTGATACCGGTAGATAATCCCGGATACAAACGGAAAAGTGTCCCACTGGTGTGATTACTCAATGCGGTATGGATGGACTCCCTCCGTTAGTGTCCTTCGTCAGTGGAGCGCTAAGCGGTTCTGGACCGTTCGCCTGCTGTGTGATATCCGAGATCTGCGCTTGTTGTTCCTCGCCGGTGTACGGGATTGACATGGAGCGCACAACGCGCATTGTCATTGTTGGCGGAGTTGTTGGAGGACGTGTATGCTCCAGGCTTCGAGGGTAGAGTGCGTTGGTGGCTCAATATTGAATGTTCCTTTTTTCCAAAATTAGAGAAGTCTAGGTGGTGTCTACGTAGACAGCGTCTGGAGCGGCCGTGGGACAGGCTCGCTTATTTTCCGTCGTCTAGGTATGGTTCCTCTCTTAGGTGATTATTAGGTATGGTCGCGCCAACGGAATGACGTCGATGGAGAAATTGGCTCCCCTCTGCCCCAGGCCAGGAACCAGTCGGTTGGGACAGCGCCATGGCGTCATCGTGCAGAGGCAATTGGCGATTTCCTTGGAACAGCGCAGCCTCCACGCGGATCGTGCCGATGTGGGCCAGCAACACGGCGGTAACGAGGCCGTCGTTTGGTGTCCGTTTCCGTTTTCCTTCCGTTACCTACTATACGTATCCAGACGTCCGTTTGGTTTTACCGCCAGCGTTTGAAACCGCGCGGGTCTGCTAGGAGACATACGACACTCTTCTGGTTCGGACCGTTTACTACTGACTAGATGGCGTGGAACTGTCAACATGGTCTACTCGTGGATGTATCACGTTGTTGAGATGCATTCGGTTGGTTTGGTGGATGGCTCGTGGTTTCAGGGCCCCCCCGGAGCACGTCTCCAACATATTCCACCTGTATTTCAGGTCAGATAGAGGTTAAATAAGCTTGTTTGGCGTTAGATCTCGGCTACTGGTACATGGAAGAAGCATGGAAGTTCGAGTGACAGACCCGGTGGCAAGATTGGCACGATTGACAAGATCTTGTCCCTGGTTTTCTGTCGATCAGGAACGGCTCCATGTGCTTTTGGACCCATGATGATCCCGTCATGTCATCAGGCATATGGAGTACATAGGTATACCTCGATTTCTTTGTTTAGGGCAGGGATTTGCCGCATCCATCCGGGGTACATGCTCTCCCTCATTGTATGGCAGGATAAAGAAGTTCCTCTGGTGTCGCACTGGGTAACTGCTCGAGCTGCACCTTCCCACTCTGTTGCACCTCCAGGCACCTGACCCCTTTCTTTTCTTTTCTTTTCTTTCCTCTCTTTCTCTCTTCTTCTCTCCTCTCCTCTCCTCTTCTTCCTCCTCTTCTTCCTCCTCTTTCCTCCTTCATCTCCCTTCCCATAATACTTCCATCTTTCGGAGTCGTTTCATCTCGCCATACACGCTCTACCAACGGAAGCTCAACTTCAAATTCACTCCTCTAAATGGCGTCAAACGCGTTCATCAGGACCATGTTCTGCGTGACTGTCTGGCTTCTCGCAGTTACCGCCCTCGCCAGCCGTGAGTACTTCCAACTTGTAGATCAGCATCCCACTGACTTCGAGAGACAATATCATGGCCAATGATCTCATGGACTATTCAGGTAAAGATATCTCTGCTGGTAGGTTCCTGAACCCCCAGGCTCACCGAAAGATGTGGATCACGCTGACGAGCTCTCTACATCGCACTAGAGCACCCCATGGCTGAGGCCAAAGTTGCTCCCCGCCAGGAACAAGCTCACCCCGATGGTAAGTGACCTTCGTCTCTCAGATCTACCTTCAACTCGTTGTTTCATACTCATCCGTCCCCAGCCATAACCATCGTCACTGAAACTGACTGTGGAACTAAAGCCCCGACCAGTACCGTCTCTCTGACTGCGCCTCTTCCGGGCACCACTCTGACCACCACCGCCTCCCTTCCCACCGAGACTCATCCAACACTGTCTGGAATGATGACCCTCCCCACCAGCGTTCCCACTACTGCTCCCACCCTGGTCCCATCGCCCCCCTCTTCGAGTTCGTCGGCTTCGTCGGGCTCTGTTACCTCGGTGCCCACTACTGTTGCCCCAACTGGGTCTTCGGCGTCTTCTACAGCCTCTACCCATACTTCATCCTCTGGAGAGCACCAGACTATCCTGACGGGCACTCTCACTCACAGCACTACCCATGGGGGAGCCTCGTTGACCACCACGACCCAATCTACTTCCTCTTCCACGGCACCGCCCCAGACTGGTGGCGCTGTGGCCCAGGGACGACTAGACGCAGCTGTTCTGACTTTGATTGCTACTTTCCTTGGTCTCCTCACTGTCTGACAGGTGATGGGACCAGCACTTTGTGAGGTATCAGCATCGTCTGATATGACCATACCATCCACATGAGATCATGTTGTGCAATTTTCGTTTCTTGCTACTATGGGACGCAGCCCTAATTCTTTACTTGGCTTGCTGCTCCCAGTCACGTTTCAACTGATGTGTACTCAACGGCAGGTGTCCGTTCAAGCTAATTGAAGTTACTCTATCTTTGCACGACCATTCTCCGAGTAGATTATATATCCATGGGTATCTCCTAGTAAACAAAGCTTATATTATGCGGTGCCAGCCGTCTTCCACCATTCACGTCTCAGTTTCCCCTATGGCTTCAAGATCCTTTCCCAACGCGCAAATCCGGCACCCATCCCCGATCCGATCCCGCAGCAGTCGCGCAGTCGTCACCTTTGGACCAACTGTCTTAGACGTGGAGAGGGACAAGTCATCGAGTGTGGGTGTGCGAGACGGAGGGAGTGGTCTTGGAGTTTGAGAAGCCGATCGGCTTTCGGGCGTGGATGTAGGGGATACGGTCGGATGAACATGTGAGAGATGGAAGATATGGCCGCATGCGAATCCGACGAGGATCTCCTTCTCTGCAGTACAAGCAAGCAACCGGTCAGTATCTAGTGGGATGTAAAAGATGATAAGCATGCACGTACCATTCGCGTGGAAAGAACGATGACAGCCGGCACAAGTTCCCGCGCGCGACGTGGTCGATGCACGGGATGGGGAGGGTGCGGAGGTCTTTTCCGAGGCGGTATCGTCCTTTGTCTCGTCTCTGAAGCCATCGGATGTCGGCGACTTGGCGTCCTCGACGATGTTAAACTTGATCCCCCGACGCTGGCCCTTGCGCAATGCATCCATGCCGACGGCGACTTCGCTCTGCAGGACTTTGGCGGCGCCTTGGCTGATGCTGGCCTGCAGGTCGTGTTCCCGGATGAGACGGGTGAGACCCTCTCTTAGGCCCTCGATTTCCAACCCGCTGGGGATGCGTCGGACCAGCTTGATGGGGTCAATGGACGTGCCGGCTTCGACGAGGAGGCCGTGAATGAACCGCGGTTTGTCCATCGAGTAGTCCAGAAGGTCTTCCCACAGGTCGGGATCGTCTTGGGATTTGGCGAAGGAGATGGCCTGCGAGACATCCTTGAGGTCGGAGAGGATTAGGTTCAGGGCCCGTTTGGTCTGGCCGGTCTTGGAGAGGAGGTAGATGAGCTCCGGGGTGAAGTGGCGGTTTTCGCAGATGGTGACGGCCGAATCGAAGGAGTAGGCAATGCTGGTTTGGAGGAACTCCATCAGGAGGTGGCGGTCGTAATCGGCGAATAGTTCCACGGCCGTGTCGGCAAAATTGTCTACCAGGGCTTTGCCTTCGTCTGCCGCCAGCTTGTTTGCTGCGTCGCGGATGTGGGCGCCATGGCCGCGGCGCGGTTTCGCAGCACCGTGAGGTAGGGATTCTCCGCGCCAAAGCGCTCGGAGGTAGAAGTACAGGAATAGGAGTCTGTTGGTCGATTTCAATTGGTCGACCACTGTTTCGGGACGCACGATACCGGTGTAGGCTTCGCTGACAAGGAGTTTAATCGGCTCTGCGGTGACCTCTTCAAGCTCAGAGACGGGGGCAGACTTCATCTGTTCCTTGGATACTCGGATCATGATAAATGCTGGAATGTCATCGGCGAGGGTATCCAGGAGGCGATGGTCTCTGATCAGAGTCATTGCTGTATCTGCATCCTGTAGCCGGATATAACACCGAAGAGCTTCGCGGTAATGACCTCCTGCAAGATACAGCTTAGCGAGACAGTTCGTCAAGAGACGCCAATCATCGCTATCGGGTTCGACTGCGTTATATTGCAATTCTTTGTCAATGATTTCCGTCGCGTTGTTGACGTCGAAAAGGTCAAATGGCCACGAGTCAAGCAGCTCGTTGAACTTTGATCGGTCCCGAGAAACATAGTGGTTGAGAATGGTTTCGTAGAGGTTCGAGGGCAGTGGCGGGTGTAGATCGACAGGAATGACAGTTGATATTTCGTCCACCTTGTCATTCTTGATGAAGGTGTTGATCCAGTGTTCCCACCGCGGCGTGGTATTGACAGCCTTCGCACATACCCCTGCAGCTTCCTTCCATTTTTCGGCATCAACAAGCTGCTCAATCCAGAGCTCACCGATACGGCGCTTCTCATGTTCCGCCGCAGAAGTGGTCCTTGGGCCAGTAGTTGTCATGGACGACCTGTCGTCAGCAAAAAAATCACCCAAGCTACTTTGAGACTTTCCGGGAGTGCCATCCATGCTGTCGTTGGCGTCGTTCCCAAGGCCTGCGGCTTCAGGATGCTGGTCGAGAAGCTTCCAAGCGTCCTCGTACTGTCCGTGCTCGTCCAGCCATGCGAGTCGATCTGAGAGGTCTCGTTTCAGAGCCGCAACGCAGTCATATGGGCTGTGCATGAATATCTTGGCCCCGACGCTCTTTGCAACATCCTGCACTTCCTTGGATAGTGGTTCCTCGGTAGGTATCCTCCGTGAAGCATACATACTAGGTGCTTTACTAGAACCTTTATCCCCACTGCTTGTCGTACTGCGAATGCTTGCGCCGGAGCTAAAAAGTCGAGCAGGATACATAGTCGCGTCCCAGAACCCAGTTCCTATACTTTCCAGCGCTCCACGTTGGTGAACTGGGATGTTCGCCTTCCAAGGAGGAAGCACACACATGTGATAGTCTGAAGAATTGAGCGTCTGGTATCGACTGACCGAAAGAGTATCGGCGCTGATTTCTTCCTTCGTGTCAATATCGATTATGCGAAGCTCAGGCTCCAGTCCCCTCGGGCGGCGGCGCATCCCTGGGCGAAGTCCTAGCTTCGACCACTCCTCCTCCGAGGCATCACTGTCTGCTTCAATATAGCCAAGGACAACCAGAAGATTCGGGGTATATAGCGAAATGCCAGATATAACACAGTCAGTCCGTAGTCTGTGGGTTGTTAGCTTCTTTCACGCTAGATATGACACAATGCAACACTCACATGGTCGAAACCTCCACAGTCCCAATATTGTGATTTTTAATGTTCTTGTTCGGCCGGTCAGGGTATACGTTGATCACCCAGACTGTTCCTCCCCAACCGACTACCAGCTTTTCAACATCCTCCTCATGGATGACCGGTGGAATATTGGTCGGATCGCCATGATGAGCACCCGACTTGCTGTGAGGGTCGTCGGTGCTCAAAGCACTTTGATCAACCCATTCAGCGCGAGCTTTCCAAACACTAGCCATTTCCTCCCATCCAGGCCGGTTAGGCCGGTCGATATGGCTGATTCGTTTCCAGGCGAGTTCTGTGTCGGAAGATTCCAAGTGCATGTTTGAACGCATGATTTTGATCCCCTCCTCATTGACCCACACAACATATTTTCCTGACAGTGACCATTTAATTGTGCTGATGGCACCCTCGCCACTATGTAATATAGTGTCCTTGCCCGTGTTTGCGCCGAGACCTATTGAACCCAGCCAGCTTGTAGCTGCGGCTGCGGCACCTCCCATCGTCGTCGAATTCGTGCTTACGCCAACTCTTCCACCAGTAGTGAGGATTAAGTCGCCAGCGCGTCCTCCCGACAAGAAAGACCTGTCGCTCTTATAATCCGGAGACAAGGCGACAGCCTGGACTGGTCGCCCAAAGTTGCGCAAAAGAACATCTTTCGGATCAACCAAAGATGCAACACAAACATTCCCATCAATAGATGACGTCGCAATATATATGGAATTTGAGGGGGTTGCAGGGAGAGTGGACTGTTGACTCGTCCTCGATTGACCTCGGATGCTCCCTCCGCTGGAGGACGGCGCCGAGAAGCCTTGGTCTTCGGCTACTCTGCTGAGATTCTCGGCTCGTAAGGTAGGAAGTGGAGGTGGGTATGGCGAGATTGAAATGCAAGTTATGCTTGCTGAATGGGCGTGATAGACGCGGAGGGACTGTAATAGAGGTATTGACAGTACATGCTGTCGTGTGTTAGCAACCACCAACTCTTGTGAGGGTTATAGTACGTACGATATTCCCGTTATGCGTTCCGATTATCTGCAAGACATTGGTTAGCTACGGATCAGGTCTGCGACTTATTTATCATACCATCTTATCTGCGGCCGCGAGAAAGGAGCTGGTTGCATCTCCGTTGCGATAGACTGCACCAAGATGTTTGGTCAAGTGTGCATACTTAAGATGCGGTTCATCATCGTCCTCCTCATCTTCATCCGCGCTGCCTTCGAGTTCCTCATCCTCGTCTTGAGTCTCTGAACCGTTGTCGCTACCGTCATGCATATGAGCGGAGCTATTGCGCTGGGAGTTAGTCTCTTGCGGAGAAGGCGGCGCATCGGACAGCTCTTCGGAGTGAACTCCGCCCTCTGGCTCCGTTGCGCCAGGGGCGTCCATGGCGAATGTCTTTCGTGTGCCTTGTGGCTTTCCGGCGGTCAAAACGTCATCGAAGAGGGGAGGTTTAACGGAGCTGTTGCGGGCGGGAAGCTGGGGTAGCTGGGAGCTGCTGACTCAGCGGACGCCGGTTGGGGCAAGCGTCCGTCCGAACGCCGCGGTCCGTTGCTATCCTCTTCACTGAAAGCCAACCTCATCTCTCCAAGAATCCTGCGATTTCTTCCGTCTCCTTCTCTTCTCCTTTCCTCCCCTCTTCTATCAATGTTTGCGAGACCCTATGCCTGTTCCATATTCAAACGACCGGCGGTAAAGCGGCTCCAGAAACTTCCTCAGAGCCAGTACCTCCATGCGTCATGTCCGCTAAGCCTACCTCGAAGAAAAGATTTCTTCTCCTCCAATGCATACCTCAGCCAAAGACAATCCCGATCTGGTGATGCGGCAGAAGAGGCTCTCCAAGAAGCTCAGAAACAAAAGCGAAGGGGAACAAGATCCCCGGCGGCACCCACGTCTCTACGTCGAGTCGCCGTAGAGGCGCAGAGGTCAAGAGATGGTTTTCTGTCAAAAGCCCAGCTCAAGGAGCAAGGGCTACATCAGACTAAGGTTTTTTCACACTCAATAATCCGTCTAAGACCCTCCCTAACAATTGTACCAAAGGCAGTGACAGCCTACGCCGTGGCGGAGCAATTCAACATCCGGAAAGTTCGGGACATCCTACAAGAAAAAGGCTATGAACCCGACCCCCTCGAAACCGGCCTATATCCGCAAGTCGTTCATGTCCAGGTACCCCTCGATTCGATCCGTCGCGTGAGTAACCCAACGACCTCCGATTTGTCCTCAGACGAGATTGGCGACATCTTCGTCTTCCCGTCTGGTACGGTGGTGGCCTGGTCGCTTCCGGAGGGATTTACATCTTTTCTGGCGACTCGAACCTTGCTTCCAGCGGCTGAGGGAGCACATGTGGATGATCTCGAGACGGAAGATCTCGAGTATGTGGAGGATCCACAACGGGAGAACAGCAGCATCAAAGGCGACACGATAATCCTGGGGACCAAGCCGACAGGCCCTGCAAGCGGATCACAAATACCTGAACGGCAAACTGTAGACACGGTACTGACGAAGGTGGCATTCTCGTCGGGGCTGGCTCGAAGCACGAAACTGGCGGTGCTGGAAACTCTCCTTGCGAATTACTTTGAGTCCACTCGGGCGATCCCCACACTCTTATCGCAGGGTTCCCGTCTTCCATTCACGAGAGATTTTATTCTTCGGAAGACAGGACAGCTGTTGAGCGTGCGGGCCCAACTGAATCTCTATTCCGAACTCACAGACTCTTTGCCGGATCTCTTCTGGGACAGCCGACATGAGCTGGGTCTGGAGGGGTACTACGAGCAGGTGGGAAGGGCACTTGATGTTGGAATCCGCATCAAACTTTTGAATGAGAAGATGGACTATGCGCAGGAAATCGCCAGTGTTCTCCGGGAGAGGCTGAGCGAGACACATGGACTCCGTCTTGAGTGGATCATTATCCTGCTCATTGCTGTTGAAGTCGGGTTCGAAGTACTGAGGCTATGGAAGGAGCGAGTACATGAGAAAGAGGCGCAGACCGCGACGGCGAGCTGATCAGCTTGTGATATATAGAATTGGCTAGTGGACTTCTTTAAAAATGATACCCCCCTCTCAGTGTTTAGCGCATGGTACCTGACTTCTGGATGTGCTGTACCTTACGTTATCGGCGGGCAGATCACATGGGGCGCTTAGTCATGGGTCATGGGGGCGAGAGGCATGCCATGCGTCATGCGCTGTACCTGAACCTCGCCATTTCCTCTGTTCTAATTCCTTCAGCTTCTCTTAACATTGCTTTCACAGGAAGCTACAGGCTCGTCTCTACGTGAAATTCATAACTGCTCCCATTCAGGCCCATCGAAGTGTCTCTCCATCACAGGCGGACTCCGCAGTACTATCAGCTCCACCGCCATCTTGATAAGGCCGACGATGTTCCAAGCTGTCCCAGGACCACAACAGGTCCTTAGGGCCATCACCGGCTCGTTAGGCCTCACATCGCTCTCGTCTCCAGCTTCCGATCCATCTCAACGTACATTCCAGCATTGCTCCAAATCCGAGCTGAGCTGTCAGACCCAATACCACGGCCAAGACACCTGCTGTTTCAACTACCCAGGCGGACAGTTCCTCCAAACCCAGTTCTGGGATGCCGATCCCGCCATCGGACCTGAAGACTCGTGGACCATCCATGGACTCTGGTGAGCTTGAATTCTTGTCACGATGGGAGCGGAACCGCGTGTTATAAACCTCCTCTGGACGGGCTCCTGATCTATATATCCTCTAGGCCCGACTACTGTAATGGTGGCTTCGACCAATTCTGCGACGCGTCGCGGAAGTACAGCAACATCTCCCTTATCCTGGTCGATGCCGGTCGTCGCGATCTCCTCGACGACATGAGCCAGTACTGGAAGGACTTTCGTGGCGACGACCCGACGCTCTGGGAGCACGAGTGGAACAAACATGGGACGTGCATCAGCACCCTCGAAACCCACTGCTACGAGGACTACTATCCGCAGCGCGAGGTCGTAGACTATTTCGACACGACAATGGAGCTCTTCCGTTCCCTACCCACTTACCAAGTCTGTGTCCCCCTGCTTCCCCTCTGCAAGCGAAAACCCAACACTAACCTATCACTCCAGACCCTCGCTGACGCCGCCATCGTCCCCTCCTACACAGAAACCTACACCCGCCAGGACATCGAAGACGCCCTGGCCAAAGCCCACGGCGCCGAAGTCACCATCCGCTGTCGCGGCCACACCCTCAACGAGATCTGGTACTACTTCAACGTCGCCGGGCCCGTGCAGTCGGGGACTTTCCTCCCCAGCCGGCCAGACGGCCAGACCTCCAACTGTCCCGCCAGAGGCATCCGCTACCAGCCCAAGACGCCCCCCAAACACGAACCCACCAAGACGCGGGGCCCATCCGAGCCAACCCAGCCCGGCTCCCCCTTCTCGGGGAGAGGCAACCTGGTCGTCTCGACGATGGGCCAGCGCAGAGGCTGCATTATCAGCCGCGGGACATGGTACACCTCCGGTACCTGCGCGACCTTCAAGACGAGACCGGTGGCTGGCTCCGCCGATGAGACGTTTACCCTACAGTCCAGTAAGGGCCCTTGTGGCTTTGACCAGGACATGTTCAGCTGCGGGCCGCGCATCACTCGCCCGGCGGAATTTAGCGTAAGTTCCTAGTTATTCTACTTGTGCGTGCATGGTTTGCTTGAAGTGATGCTCACACACCGTCGCAGGTCGATGATAAGAAGCTGTCCTATAATGGAAATACGACCTTCTTCGCCGACAAGGCTCCCAAGGGCGTTGTACAAAGTAAAGTCTACGCTTCGGAGGAAGATCATCCTATCGAGCTGGCTATCATTTGGAAAGAGACGCCTTGATGTGTGATGTCCACTTGTTGGTTAGGCCCCGGGGTTATTTTTAGTGCCCTATCCGACGCTGGATTTGATTTTTATAGCCCATAGCCAACTTATACCTAGAGCTACAATAGAGCTTACTTGTCTAGAAACTGTAGCATTGATATGAAGTTTTTTTTTTTCCTTTCTTTTTTTTGTTCAGTGAATTCTATAGCTAGCTAGAGTACAGGACGGCGCACCACCAAGGATTAGAGTATCTAACGGAAACCGCAGCCAAAAACAAGGTTTAGAACGATTGGTACAGGCTTTCAAAACAAATGACATGAACATCATGAGAGTGAAATGGATAAACAAGAAAGAAAAACAGTCTGATGTAGTAAATCAAAACAAAAAAAAAGCAAGTGGCCTGCAGAACTCCGTTATGGCAGAGTCCTTCTGCAAATCCCAGCATTGTTCGTACATAAAATCGTTCAAATGGAGAGGTAAGTGGGAGCAACATTCACATAAGGTATCAAGAAAAATTGATATACCCGAAATCTTTTGTCACAGGTGCTAATCATTTGTCGTGGGCAAATTGGTTCATGGTCGTTGAATAGTACAGTCGTGCAGTTGAAATATCATGCATGGTTTCCAGTCGTTCAATCCTTAGTCGTGAGAGATTTTGCAATGCCATTAGTCCCAGTCGTTGCGTCGTCATCGTCTATCCAAAACTTTCCCCCCCTTTCATTGGTCGTTCAGGTGTGGTCGGGAGGAGGTCTTTAATCCATGAAGAACTCGCGGGTCATAACATCGGATGGTTGCTCGTCCACTTGAAATTGGAAGGAAAAGAAGTCGTCGCTCATTGGGGCCGGATTGGAGAACCCTTTTCCTTGGAAGAGGTCCATTCCGCCTTCGAAGGAAGATCCATTCACATAGTCAGGGAATGCCGCCATGTCGGAATCAGTGAGGTCGGAAAACCCATGCTTGCCGAAGCCGGTGGACGGATCTTGACTGATAAAGATGTCAAGATCGGGGCCGTTTGATGCATCACTCAGGGTGGGTGCGGTATGCGGGGAGGACAAGGCATTGATGGTGGAGTTGGTGGCATGGGTGTATGCGCAGTCGGACATAAGAGGCAAGCCGGATTCTTCCACAATCTTTGTCAGGGGTTGCTTGGAAGGTGACAAAGGTGGCATTTCGTCCTCGGTGCTAGGCGTGAGGGACCGTTGGCTGTGGGTTGGAGAAGGGTTGTTTCCAGTGCTACCGCCAGGGGACGCAGGCGGAGTGAACGTAAAGACCTCGGGAGGCAGCGAGTAGTTTGGATTATGGAAAATCGGCATCTGTTCGGCGGGGCTAGTGCCGTGAAGGCTCATTTGTTCCAGTACCTCCGATGGGGGAGAGTTGCGAGAAATATCTGAGCTGGAGGAGTCGAAAGATATCTTCTCGGCGAGCCTCTGACGCGTTCTAGAAGCCTTGTTTTGTCTCTCGTCCATCTCGGGCCGATGCTTCTTGGGGCGACCACGTTTCGTTGTCTTGCGAACAATTCCCTTGTAGCCACCGATGCACATGCCCCGTTGTCGGTGGCGCGTCAATGCGTCGTGTCGAGCGAACACATTACCGCAGAGGCACTCGTACGGCTTGTCGCCGGTGTGGATTTTGGCATGGCGTTTGAGATCGTGGCCGCGGACGAAACATTTGTTGCAGTGGTCACACTTGTACTGACGGTCACCGAGATGGGTCTGAACATGCGACTTGATGTTTTCTTTTCTTCCAAACCGACGCTCGCATCCTGGGTGCAGGCACACCCATTTTCCGTCCTCTGGATCGGGCCCGCTTATATACGAGGCAATCTCGTCGATCGTGACGCCAGTCTCTTTGATGGACGCATGGACTCTGGCATCCAGGTTGAGGCTGTCAATAGATGCGACCCTTGGAGAGAGCTTCGGCTTCGACGCGGACGAGTTGGAGGTGGTGCTGGAAGACTTCCTCATGTTTGTGCGACTTGGCGTGACAGGGTAGATGGGGAGCTTTTGCGCTCTACCGCCGTCTTGTGGGCATGGCATAGCAGCGAGTTCCGGGGACGAGTTGAACGATAACGACGCCAACGACGAGGCATAATGGTTGAGGCTCTCAGACTTGGTGATTTCATAACTGGATTCCTGTTGATAGTCAAAAGCATCGAAGCTGTCCACATCAAATGACGCAGTGTTTGGGGGGGAGGGGACTTCAAGCTTGGGTTGGGAGAAAGTTGTTCCAGCCACTCCTTGGAGTGAGTTGGTACGCTGCATGAACGATTGGGAAGAGCTGGGTCCAGAATGGCTCTGGTCCTTGGTGGGAGTTGAATGGAGTTCGCCGCCGTACTGGGCAAGTTCCACTGATTTCTTAAACGGAGTTGTAGCAGGGGTGATGGGAAGGTAATCTATGTAGTTGTTAGGGAAATCCATCAATTGGACTGATTGTCGAAGCTTACTGGTATTGTCATGTTTCGGAGTGTGTGGTCGTTGCGCAGGATTGGTCTCTGATTGAGCTGACAGACGCCGTATGCCCGCGGGAATGGTGTTTGGTTGCTGTGGGAGCGGCGCAGCAAGGTTGTCGTGCTGATACATGTCCCAGGGGCCATCCTCGAGAATCTGACCATCAAGCGCATTGTTGGAATGCACTCTTGCGTGTTGAAGCTGTTGCTGCTGCTGCATCATGTTGAGATGCAGCGCGGGTGTCATATAGGCCATGGCGGTCTGGTTTTCCGGGACATTGCGATTGCTCAGGGTCTGGAAGTCTTCCTGGCTCATTGGTTGGCATTCGGGCATTACCGGCATAGAAGCCGAGTGCTGATGATAGCCTGAATGTCCCGTGGGTCCGAAACGTTGCAGCTGCTGCACTTCTCCCATCACTGTCTGCGGTCCTGTGTTGTTAGTAGCTGAAACGTTACCATCTTGCATGGTCTGCGATCGTTGAACATGTAGAGATCGTTGGTCAAAACTCTGGCCTCGGCGATGAGAATGGTATCGATGCAATGCTTGCGCCGGCAGAGAGGGAGCTTTCGCGGCGTCAATGGCGGAAGGGGTGGAAATCTGCCTTCGATGTTGCCGGTGCCGGTCGTGCGAATTTCGGTGCTGGGTGGATAGCATGATGGTGGACCACTCGTCGCGAGTCAAAGCCGATAATATTAACCGATCTGGATGCAGGTGTAAACATCTCCGACGCGTGCAGCACGTCCACAGATTCGAGACACTCACCTCACGCAGCGCTCGCCGTGCGGCTGGGAGCAGATGGTAATCGAAGCGCCCTGTCAAACGTGTCAGTCGGTGTCCTCTAAAACAAAGCAGACAAACTAAAAGCGGGCTAGATCAGAGAGTGCGAAAGAAAAGCAATGTCAGGTGGATTCGATCGCTCTCTGCAGGAGATCTATCAAAGGCCCGGCAACAGCTTCTAGATCTTCAAGACAAACGAAGATGTAGAGCGCAAGTGAAGACGCCTTAGTCGCGCGGTAGTTGTGAAGAACGGATGGAGCTCAAGGATCTGGGAGAAGAGGATCCGAGGGCGAGACAAAGGAAGTGACGGTATTTAGAGGTGGGAACCAGGGAAAGGTGGATGGAGCTGATGAGGCTATCGCGATCGCCGCCCACGGAACCGATCAACAATGGCGGCGTTGGCCCAGCAACGGGCCGTCGGGGAAACCAGCCCAGATAGTCCAGTGGCCCAAACGCAGATTAAGCCTGCGATCCGCCCGCTCCATCCGTCGGTAAGGAGCGGCCTCCCTTTCGGATGCTGGTTCCTCTCCCGGTCGGTGAGGGTGTAAGACATTATTCCTCATGGTGCGCCCTTGGGTGCTGCAAAGACCTCGACGGGCGGGTAATAATTGGCGCCGTAGCAGCTTGGGAGGGATGAAACTAGTGGCGATGACGCTGCCCCTCCGCGCCCTTTGTAACTTGCACCGAAGGGGTCAATTAATTGCAATATATTGCCCCGTCTTCACTTATTGTTCGTAGTGTGTGTCTGGAATCAAGGAGCTTCCTTCATTTTGTCGAATTATTGGGATACGGTAATGACCAAGGAGTCGAGACTCGGAGTAACAAAACACATGGTCTCTACAGACCTACAAAACTAAGTCTTTCCTCGGACTTCAACGATATGAACCGATACTTCTGGCTTCAGAATGGGCTGGGAAGATCAGACAGCATATTCTCCACCATCAATTCATTGCGGTAGCCGTCAAACACTCGGTCAACGACGTCAGCGAGCCATCGCCTCACGCTTCGGACGCTGTAGTGCGCCTTGGTATACTCCCAATACTCTGGGAACCATCCTGCGTCCTCCCAGCCGACAATGTCAGTTGACTTGCCATTTTCTACCAGAATATTTCTGGGGTTCAGGTCTCCGGGGGTCAAGAAGCTTTCGTGATGAAAATCATGCGCCGTGGCAACACGCTTTCGAACCTCTTCCCCAAAAAGGGTCGGTCAAGAATTTGTTGAATTCACTCTCACTCTTGAACCGTAGCTCTTCGCACTGGCTATCAGACAGTGACCACTCCAAAATGCCGCCGCCCTGAGAATTGCAGGTTCGGAATTCTGTTCGGTTGTGAGGTAGTTTTCGAAGTTCTTAAACATAATGTTTCGGGTCACTGACGGCTTGCTCGACTTGTTCATCGCTCATTGAATCTAGTATGTGTCCAATGGGGTGTCCCGTGACACACATCAGGAGCAGGTAAGCAGAACGCGAGGCCTCCAAGACATCAATCGCTCGTGGCGCAGGAATGCCGGCCGGGGGGGGAATTGTTGGACTATACGGATCGTTTGAGCTTCGACATGGCACTTCTGTGCTAATTTGGGGGCCCATTTCATAGATACAGTCCAAACGGTAACTAGAACACGTTCATTGAGAGCAAAAGTCCATAGATGCGACGGTTTATGCTTAGCAAAACATCATAAACTGATGCCCGAAAGAAACAAGGCAACCCAACCCAGAGTCGTCGAAGAATTGAAGAGATCAATAATACTATCAGAGGAAGCAATGTCTCAGCTCCAATACATCGGGAAATCAGTCGACGACAGTAATATGGAGACGCATTTCTGCTGTCATCCAAAGATGCATCCATATACTCATTTGTCTGCATCTATGACGATGCCTTTGCGAAGCGTGCGTCAACGTCAAGCAATTATTTGTTGACACGGGGAGTAAGTAGAGGGGTTCTATTCTCTATATGTACTTCATCCAGCAATAGGGAAAGGTAAACGCGGTGTTCAGGGTAAAACACATTTATGCCCACATCATACTTGAGGGTGAGTCAGTATCAATATACCTACTTCACTTTACCTGACGATTGATTGCGTTGGAGTGATATCAGACTTGTTTCTCCACCTTTGGGCCGCAAGATACATTTCCCCCGTCTTGAAGGCGTGGAAGGCCTGGGTAGATCACAAGAAGAGATTATCCAGTCGCTCTTGTTCCGCATCGCTTGGCTTACAAGCGGCCTTTAGTAAATCTTCGGGGAGAGAGTTGCTGAGCATTTCAAAGAAAGGTGTCTGCCATGCCCGTTACCTAGGATAGAGTAACGATCATTCGGCACGTACTCCTGCGGATAAGTCGGGGTCTGTAAACACACGAGGTGAGATAACGTAAACGTACTCAAGCCCAGCATCCAAACGCGACTTGAATGGTGTACGTGTAAGACAACGACGCCCTCCATCTCTTTCAAAGATGGGCTTTTTGGTCTCGTTGAACAACGAGATCGCCAATGTTGGTCGGACTGCAATCTTTAATTGAATATAGTAATTCCTGTTAGTCAGTGTCAAGCATCTGGCATCGAAGGCTTACACTTATGGACAAGGGTTTTCCATTCTGCTAAAATCCCCGACACTGTTTTCCTTGAGGCTTGAGTAGGTATCTTCTTCCATACGTACTGTATCAAGGAAATATTGCGCGGCTTTGGGGGGATCGGACGCATCTTCAATAAAAGCACCCGGTATAGACGGATCTGCATGAGGCAGATCTGCGATCACAAGCAAGGCTAGATCTTGCGGCGATGTTTCATCTTGGGAAAAAAAGCTGAGATGCTCACCCACGAATACTCCATGGAATAGCCATGATACGCAGAATATTAAGAGCAGCAATACGGCTTGGTACCTATGTGCCTGTATCTTAAAGAGGTTGTTCGTTACGTTATTTATCTGAGACGTACAACTACGCTCCCAACGATAGAACGTCTTATGGATATCTATATCGAGAAGATGAATATAAACGGGTTAATATGGGCATAAAAGAGACGCCTGCGAAGTTGAACAGCTTTTGTAGATTTATTCAAAGCAGCTCCATGGTAAACATGGTTTGAAGCTACCTTTGTAGGACTGTGTACGTACAGCAAGATCCATTTCTAAGCGTCGATATGTCATCACATAAAATCACGTGCCAGGGTTACGGTAAGAGGATCATCCGAGTGCCCGCGCTACACCCAATCAGGACAAAGCCAGTTTCACGTGACCACACAACCGATTTTAACGAACCAAAAGACCCTCCGCTCCAGATATTTCCCTCACGATCGCAACGAAGGTTGAGGAAGACAAGTCTTGTCGAGGTGAGTTTGATGACCTACCCCTACAACATGATATCCTTTCTTGAAGAGGCATCTCCTTTTCTCTGTTGCGCTTTGCAAAGTCATGGCCTCGCCGCTTGCAAAACGCACAGAGGAAACGAGACCTCGAAGATCACCATCGCAGCCACAACCGTAACGAACAACACTAACTCTCCCCCAGGCCTTCATTCAAGATGCAGATCTTCGTCAAGACCCTGACGGGTAAGACTATCACCCTTGAGGTGGAGTCCTCCGACACCATCGACAATGTCAAGTCCAAGATCCAGGGTAGGTATTTCCTCTCGGCACAGAATTTTTCTCGATCAAATCACTAACCCAAGACTTCAGACAAGGAGGGAATCCCCCCGGACCAGCAGCGTCTGATCTTCGCCGGCAAGCAGCTCGAGGACGGCCGTACTCTTTCGGACTACAACATCCAGAAGGAGTCCACCCTGCACCTCGTGCTCCGCCTGCGTGGTGGTGGTAAGAAGCGCAAGAAGAAGGTCTACACCACCCCCAAGAAGATCAAGCACAAGCGCAAGAAGACCAAGCTCGCCGTCCTCAAGTACTACAAGGTGGACGGTGATGGCAAGATCGAGCGTCTGCGCCGCGAGTGCCCCTCTCCCGAGGTATGTCTCCCACATCTGTCTTCGAAGTAGTGGTAAATGATCATCTGCTAACGGATATCCAGTGCGGTGCCGGTATCTTCATGGCTGCTATGCACAACCGCCAGTACTGCGGAAAGTGCCACCTCACCTACGTCTTCGACGAGTCCAAGTAAATGGACTTCTGAGTCGTCCCGTCTATCTACATTCTATCCGGTGATGCTTGGTTTATGGCTAGGACGTCGGAGGGACAGGTGGATGGGTTGTGGGGTTGAGGATCCTGTCGAATACTTCGTCCGGTAGCATCCTTGAAACCGAAAATCAATAAAAATCGGAAACCAAACTCTCTGCGCGTAGACTCAACGTTTAATTGTCATGGATTCCTACCGCTAACCAAATTGGTAAAGACTTATCTTGTCAGGATAATTGATGCCGGATCGAGTAATGGATAATAACGATAGTAGCAAATATTGACATAGGTGAATTAGACTCGTCAACCCCCAATCTTAGTGGAAGCCGTTCCGCAGGTTGTCGTACCGGCTCTCCGGGTAGTTAATGGCATTCTGCGTCGGATCCAGGGCAGAGATACCGCCAACACCCTCCACAAAAGCTCCAATCAAGCTGCCGTCCGCCTTGTTGGCCGTCTTACCTCCTTTGTCACCGCTCGTCTCCCACCACATGCCTCCGCCAAGGCCACGCTGCTGGATGTACGTCCGTTTGAGTTCTGCGGCGGGAATGTTATCGTACGACACCATGGTACGGGAGCCAGCATCGTAACACCACGCGGCGCCAATGTTGCTGTCGAGTTGCTCGGTAGCTCCAGGTCTAGGCAAGGCCTTGTAGTCCCAGACTCCGTTCTCCCAACTGCCCTGTCCAACACCGGAGAAAGCTGTTCCTGGACCGTCGGTGTTGGTAAATGCACGCCCATACAAGGGCATGCCCAAAACAATCTTCGACGGGGGGACCTGGCCCGCTCCAGTATAGTGGTCGACCGCTTGGACTGTGTTGAAAGGAGTCGACGCTGGCTTATCCGTAGACGGTCTGATGTTCGCCTGGTGACCAGCAATCTTGTCCCAGCTGCCGGAGTAGTCATAAGCCATGAGGTTGTAAAAGTCCAGATAAGGGGTCATCTCGGTGAGTCGGAGCTTGTTGTAGTTCTCGGGGCCTGTAAGAAAGTGTACATATTAGCCAATGTCACAGTTGAAGATTATATGGGTAGAGACGGGTGACATACCAGCCGGACAAGCGATAGTCAATTGGAACTTCCGGTTTGCCCCAGCTGCTTTGTTCAGGGTCTTTATTTGTCAGTCTATACCGCTTTTCACTTGGTAGATTCAAATTACCTCGCGGCACTTCTTCAAGAGCAAGACGAAGTTCTGAGCCTCGGTGTCATCTACACTCACGTTAGCCTAGTACCATAGTATGACACCGTTCGATCCAATTTACCTTTAGGATATTCCCAATCCACATCGAGGCCTATGCTCTAGTCAGACCTGCAACCACTTTTCTAAGAGTCAAACTCACCATCAAATCCAAGGTCCGTCACAAGCTTAGTCGCAGACTCAGCGAACTTGGTTCGGCCTTGCTCGGTGCTCGCTGGCTGGGCGAAATTGGAGGAATAGGTCCATCCTCCAATGGACAGCAGGACCTTCAGTTTTCTGTTCTGCTGCTTGAGAAGGAAAAGTTGCTTCACACAACCGTAGACGTTCGTTCCCACATCGTTCCATGAGTCCGTGGGGTAATGTTTCTCGATGTCAGACCACGTATCAGACAGATACCTGCAGAGGTCAGGATGGTGTCCAATTGTTACGAAACAGGTGGGAATGGAGAAGTCCGCACTCACACTTCGCCAGTCTCGGGTCGAACGTTGGCAAAGGCGTACAGGATATGGGTCAGCTTGTTGGCGGGCAGGTCCTGGGGGTTATGGTTGCGTCCATAGATCGCCTTTTGGTTCACTGTCAGCTACCAGAAAGAGAAGGAGTGCGTTATGTTGATGTGGAAGAGTAAGAAGTCATTGAGAATCGAGAGTCTCACCCAATTGACGAAATACGCAACCGATTTCATTCCAGACATGGTGGGGGTTGAGCTCAGATTAGGGTGGATCGATGCTGTATTGGGCTGTAGAGGAATCAGAGCTGGATTATGACCCAAGTATTGAAGGGAGAACAGGATAAACACGATGAGGGCAATGAGGAGGTCAGCGATGTGCCAGCAGTTCATACTCACCCGAATATATGCGAGCTCTGGCAGGTATATGGCAGCCTTGGGAGCCTGAGGGGGAAAGCACTGCCCTATGATGCAGGACGGACCTTACTATACCCAAAATAACAACAATGGAAGCTGTGATTGGGTATATGCTGGTGAGGCGGTGCACATGTGGAGAAGTGGCTGGAGGGGCTGGTGTGCCGTGGTTGGTTATGTAATCACTTTGCAAAGCTGAAGTAGTACAGATCAAGAAAGATGGAGAGATGGTTGCGAGATGCTGCTTTATATGTCGAATATCTCTCTAGCTAACAGAGAATGTAGACGCCATGTTGTCGTCCATGAACCACCTGGCATCGTGGTGGCGTAGTCATTCCGCTGTCTGGCCCGGTAGTTGTGGTCCGAGACGTTGATGTCCCTAGTTATCTCGGGCGGGTGACAGCAGCTATATCCAATACTGTCACGGGGGAAGTCTTCATATTGGTGCAAGTGTATTTTGTGTTTTGTCAACATCTTCAGGAGCTCAAGGTGTTTCGGGATAAGGCATGGTCACATCTGGTAGACATAGATATATATATGTCACGAGAGCCTTTCCGTGTAACCCTGATAACACGCTGTCTGTCTGATCGGAGATTATGTGACCAATCTCTTAGGGACAGCATCTCATCTACAAAGATGAGGGCTTTTCACGAGGCCCAACGCATGATATCTTGCTTATTAGACCAGATCTCAAATGTATCATGGGAACTTGGGTTGCAATTCCCCGCCACCACGAGGACGAGGACGTGGACGTTGGGTAACATCGGACATAGCTAAGATCTGGATATCTGGAGACACGACGTCGCACGTCTACCCAGAGACCTAGGGACCATCAACATCTCGCGAGCAACAGATTTATTCAGTCAGCTCCGATCGTTTCCCGGTAGTCGTCGGCTCCGCGACCCAAGCGCATGACCGTACATATCGACCAGGGTGAAACAGGGGGAGGGACCAGAGAGAACCTGTCTGAGACTGTGGCCGATTACCAATCTGAACACAACCCAGGCGTATCGCCTGGCACTTGATCCATACGCTCCAAGAAGAGGGTCCTTAGGATCGTTTCATCCGCTCCTCACATCCCTGCTGAAGCGAACCCACCAACGTGGCAGACTAAACTAGCGCACGTTCGTGGCTCTAGATCGAAGGCACGTCGATCAGAAAGGCAAGGGAACCGGTAGAGGGAATACTCCAGACACCAAGTCGAGCCCAGCAGCATGGATCTTCCTGGAACGCAATGGGGACACCTGAGGCAGCAGGGGCAGAGTGGAGCGGCCGTGAACCTCTTCAGCTGAAAAGTCCTTCGGTGCAGCACGTCTGGGGGTGTGATTCGCCCCAGGTGCGTTAAGCTACTGCAGGGCTCTGGGTGCACGGCCACTCGGCGATCGCACCACCATGCCCGCCCCAAGCCCTAACCTACTTAACTGAACCGCTGACGCCGAACAGCCCACAGCCACCAAAGCCCGGGAACAGACACCCGCCCCAGTTCAACTGCCGTGCAGCGGAACTAATCTTAGTCTTTTTCGTTTCAGCCGGGATGTCCTTGATTATCCCCGCTGAGCAAGCCAATCCACATTCAATGCGTTTCGGCATGTCCGAAGGACGTGGAAATCTCGGTTTCTGACTGGACCAGAGCTGATGATAATGGATCAGGACCGTTGCGATTGGTCGTATTTTCTCACTTTTTCTACGTAGCAATAGTATGCATACATTTGAGAGATGTACCCGCTCCTCACTAGCCATGTCAATCTTTTTTTGTCTTTCTCGCCCTGTCCACCCGCTATCAACGGGATCCACTTGTGAAAATGCAAGACTTGACAGGAAACGATTCAACGCAGATGACAGTCGCAAAGGTAGCCGAAAGAGAATGGAATGAGGACCAGTCACATCATGTGCCTAGTAGGATTACAGAATTAGGAAATTTCAGCCAATGATGATCACGGATCATTCAAATTCAGCTAACCAGAGCGGAAGAAACCCATCAAAGTAGAATCAACGCCGAAATGAAATGTCTAAAGGAGTGGCCCAATGCTGTCCTTAATCTGACTGGTACAAATGTCTGAACAAAAGACTGACCCAATATCCGAAATACATTCCTCAAAAATTGAACCAACAACGAGAAAGGAGAAGACATAATTGGGAATGAAATTAAAAGCGTCCTCACTCGGACTATCACATAGAAATCGTGTATCATTGGGATATCATGACCGTAAGCAAGGTGAGTTGAGAATACGTAAAAAGGTAGGTAGTTTTCCCCGGAAGGACTTCAGCGGCCGGCGCTTCGTAAATGTCATGCCACCCATATCAATCGTGATTATGCTGTAAACCGAACATCTTTTTGTTTCTTACCCTAGCCTGGTGGTCTTTGTGTCGCCAAGACCTGTCAGGTATTCATTCAAGTCGAAGTGGAGAGCACTTTTCAAGGGTGTGATCGAATCCAACCAAGGATTGTTGGTAGAGATGGATCATCGTCAAGCCAATGACGTGCCCGTACATCGGCCGCCCGGAGGTCAGAGACAGCATATTGGTCTGTGAATTGCGAGAGTTCCTACACAGTGGACATCATTAGCGATATACCCTGGGAGATATGGTCTAGGATGACCAACCTGGCGGAGAGTGTTGTCTACAGCCTTGAGCTGCGCGGTATGCTGGGGTCCAGGCCGCCCCCCTCGAAGGATGTTTTCACGATGGATAGCCCATCGCCTTGCTGCGGCCGCCCGAAGATAGATCCTGTGTGCTCGGAAACGGCGGGCGCTAGCATCAAGTATGACCCTATTGCAGACCGTTAGTTGCGGATACGATCAGTCTCGGCCGTTGAAAGCCACGCATACCGCTGCAATTGGACTTTCTCCGCCTCCTCATTGCTACCGCCAGCGGCAGGCATTGAGGGGGTGTAATTGGAGGACATGAGAGCCTGTGCCTCCGCGAGACTCTCCCGAATGATCTTGTAACCATCCTCCCAGTAGTCGGCCGCCGGGGCTGGAACATTCTGTTGGGATATGTGTACAAGGAGAGTACGGTAGTCGTTGATGAGTTCCGCCACCCTCAAGGCACGAGCTTGGTTGACTATGATCTTCGTTAGTCTATCATTCGTCACCCCGTACATCCTTATGAAGAAGTCGGCGGTAGAGAAAGGATGGCTTACGTCCGTCGGCCATGGTTACTTTGGATAGTCTCGGGTGTTCCACTTGGTTACCGAAGGAGTGAGATAGAGCCCAAAGTATTAAAGAACGAAGTAAACAAAATCAACACTCAAAAGGACGAAGAACGTCGGCGCAGTTCAAAGAGAACCGACTGAGCCAAAGCAATGGACTAGATCTAAACCCGTCGGAAATGAATGTTTCATCTCTGGAACAGTCCCATGGTATGAGGGCGAGTATTCCATTTAAAGCTTATTGGCAATGGCCCCAAGCCCTACGCCAACGCCTGGCGATGAGAAAGACCAGTGAAAGAAGATCATCGTTAGTCGTGGCTGGCTGCACCAATGGATCATCCTGATGGAGCAGGAGTACATCACAGCTAGGGACTGCAGCTGGAAAACCACGACCTTAGTGGATCTGTAGTCCTCAGGGGAAACCATGTCACGGAAGGACGACGGTGGTTCACCAGCATTGAGCGAATGGAGTAGCAGCAAGCTTGGCCTCCACGCGAGGAATTTTCCCAGCTCGGATCTAGTCACAGGGGGGAACAAAAATACCTCCCCGCAGACTAGGCTAGTAGTCAACATGGCGGCGGCAAGATGTATGATACATCCCCTCATGTGTCAGTGAACCGCGCCAGTGGGAGCTCATCCACAGTGGCTTTCCCAGTAGTGCAGGATCTCGGGGGACCACCATAGTGGATGCATCTTGCATGTCGGCGAGTGGAGTCCGGGTGGGCGTCATGGCATGATGACACTAGGGAAGAATTATGGGCACCAGCCAGCTGGTCGTTTAGGTTGTTTACGCCACACCCTAGTTGGGGACCTGCACGACCCACGACGGGCGTGCAGTTCAGGTTCGGAGGAAGAGACCAGATAGGAAATGTGGAGGCTAAGGAGCACGCTGCAAACCTAGTGCAGTCTGACTCGACTGAGCTCCAGGTCTGTTTGAGATCGCGCACTGGGGGAGAGAAAAGGAAGAGAAAGGAAAATAGGACCAAATGGACTATGGGTTCAAGCCACACATAGTGTGTGTACAGCTCAGCCACAAGCCCGGCCACAACTGTCAGCTGAGGAAAAGCAAAGAATAGAAACTGTCAGAAAAAAATTCGTTCGGATTGAATTAGTGTAGGAATGCGTCATAACACTCCTTGTGAATTTAGTACAACGATCTTAATGTTTTTATTTCTCCAATATTGAGCATAGGAATAGATGGTAGCTTGATGCAACAGAGTTGGGTGGCAAACTTCCTGCGCGCTTCTACGGAACTCCACCGGTGAATGTCCTCATTCTCAGCTTTGAATACCTCGGACACTGCCCTCGGCCGTCATCTCGGACATTCGCCCCTGACATCGCAGGTCTCCACTTGTAGCATTATTGATGCCGAGCAGTGATATCCCATCCTTGCGGAAGACACATCTACTTGTGCAACCCCCGTCGAGCCAGTCAGCCTGCGACAACATCCTATATTAGGACAACACGTCTTTGGAGTCGCCACTGCTCTGAAGAGACAGCGAGGTACAGAAGGCGCAGTCGTGAACCTACAGACGAATGCAAGGAGAACCACCCAAGGACCAAACAGAGGCCCACGCTCTCAATTTAACAAAATGATATTCATGTACCATCAATGTGCGTCTAACAACACCGGAAGCTTCCTCCAACAATCAGATCAGTCCTTTTCGGCGATCGCCTGCAGCCGCTCGTCAATCTCATCTTCTGTCAGAGCACGGAACCCCAGATCTGTTCCCTCCTTGCCATCTGTCCGTGGTCCACCGACAATGCCGACTTCCAATTCGTGCTTCTTGAAATCCACACTGAGGACGTTGCTCAAGGCCGTGATTCCCAATTCGACCACCTCCTCCCAGTTGCCGTCGGCGTAATCCTTGTTTTTCAGCTTCTTCTCCAGATAGTTGAGAGCCTCCTGTTGTTTCGGACCAGAGGCAGTGGCCTTGTATCCGACGTAGTATCCCGCAGGATCGCACTTGTAGAGCTGCGGGCCCTTCTCCGAATCGACCGAGATCAGGGTCATGGCAACTCCTAGTGGGCGCATGTAGGCCTAGGAAGGAAGATATATGTCAGCCTCGGTCCTCATTCTCCATACAGAAACCGATAAGACGAACCCTCTGCGTGTAAACCTGGTTGATGTTGGCAAGTCGCTTGGCAAGTACATCGCAGGGCATCTCGTATCCGAACTTGTAGCGGAACTCAGCCGCCTCCCCACGGGCACGGTCGACGCTTGCCCTGGCATCGGCTATGGATCCAGTCATGACGCAACCGACGGAAGGCGAGAGTCTGAAGACATGTGTAACGGATGACGGGTCGATGAGTTTGTCCTAAAGAATCGTTCAGACGGTGTTCCCGATAGCCGTGGTGTGTAAGGTGGCTGGCTTACGGCAACTTTCTTCTGGGTGATCACGACAGCACAGTTCTTTCCTCTGACACCGAGCGAGGTGATATTGGCGGAAGTGATGGCCTTGAACGCATACTCTGGAGTACAGATACTTGTTAGGCGGTGTCATGTTGGGTCGCGGGAGGGATTGCAATCCCATCGGCGTTGAGGCCACCCGGGGATTATGAACGTACCAACTTGGTACAGACGTCCCTGGTCCGAGAAGATGGTGATGTGTCTATCGTATGCACTTCCTAGTTATCGAAGATAGTCAGTTCACTGATGAAGTCATGGGGGGCTTGGGGATGGATTGAGGTCCCTACCAGACATGGCGGCAATAATTCAATTAGAAATCTCAGGATATTAAAGTTGTAAAGGATGAGGGTATTGAGGAAGGAGACGAAGGTAGAGAGAGAAGAGAGAGTCGGATGGAGGATGGAGAGAGTGTTCTAAAGGACGCGTGCTTGAGGATGCCTGGGCGAAGCTCCAAGTGAAGGTGAGCTGCACACCCCGATTGAGTAAGCTCCACCGTCACCGCCTTCCCATCCCGTCGTCTACAGATGTATCATTTAAGGTGTCTTATAGAGGTCTCATGAACTGTGTCTTCTGTTCGAATAGTTCCATAAGGATATTGTTATGTAGATCAGAAATGTACGCCAATGAAGTATTCCAGAAATCTATCGTATGGACCCATTTTGAAACTCCTCAATGCAACTTCAGGTATCAAACTTTTCCGCTCGAACACTTTTTAATCCGTAGAATCCCATGTAGGATATATGGGAGCCACCCCCAGAGACAGTGTCTAGGACGAATCGCTTGAGGAATCGCTGGAAGAATCGCTCGATACAGACGATGTATTCGAGTCAGGCTGCGCCTTTTTGGTAGTCTTTTTGCTGCCGCCGTCGCTGTCGCTATCACTATCACTGTCACTGGAGCTCTCACTCTCACTGCTGCTCGAGATCTCAACGATAGCCGTACGGGTCTTCTTCTTCTTCGCCGGCTGGTTCACTGCCTTCGCCTGCTTCGGCTTCTGGTAGCTGGTAAGCGACCCATTAACAGCGAACAAGATCAGCTCTGCTCGTTGTCTCTTCAGAAGCTTCTTCACCGTTTCTTCGTCGCACTCCTCCGGAGCGTTAAAACTGTTCAACTCCTCCTTTTTGTCTTGGTGCAAAGCTCCCCGGAAGCCGTGGACGGCGTTGTGGTACGCCGGCGTCTCTTCCACATCCGCCTTTACCACTTCCTCCGCAACCTGGCGCAGCCGCTGCTTGGCTGCGTCACCCTTCAGCCCCTGGAGATACACCAGCAGCGCAGCGTTGTACTCGACGGGGACGTCCTCCGCGGAAAGAACATGCTTGAACAGGTGCGTCTCGCGGTTCTTCTGAAACTTCCACGCCGGCCGGTTCTTGTAATATAGGTTGAGATAGGACAGGATGGGCGGCTCGTGAGTCTCCGTCGTAACGTTAGTGTCGGCGGTCGTCGTCGTATTGCCCGTCTTCGCCTTCTTCTTGTCCTTCTTTTTCTCCTTCTTCTTTTTCTTCTTTTCGCCCTCGTCGTCGCCCTCGTCGTCGCCCTCGTCGCCGTCTTTCTCTTCGGCGTCGGGCGTCGGTCTGGTCTCGTCCGCGTCGGCCGTCATCTCGACGTCGCTGCCCGAGCCATCGTGCTCCTTCGCATTGGCCGAAAACGACACCTGCTTCTTCGTCTTCGTCTTTTTTTTCACTGGCGTTTCGGCTTCCTCAGCCTTCTCCGCACGCTCATTTTCCTTGTCGGCGTCCTTGGCGTCGGCGCCATCAGCGGCCGCCTCGTCCTCGTCACGGCGTCTCTTCTTGCTCTTGCGCTGCTTCTTGCCGTCGGATTCGTCGCCTTTCGACCTCTTCGATTTCGAGCTGGCTTTCTTCTCCGTGTCCCTTTGTTCTTCCACAGGGTCCTTGGCGTACTTGAGCTTGAGACCCAATTTCTTCCACGCCGGGACGTCGGCCGACTGCGAAGATTCTTCGCCTGCCATTGAGCGCAGCGCGGTGGATTTCGTCGGTTATAATTAGATTTTCGGAGTCGCGTATATTTGATCTCTTTGGTGAAACGGGGTTTCGAGGGTAGATTGGCTCAGAGACGGGTTGCGGTTGTGTTGGGAGTTGTTAATGTTGGCGGCGGAGGTAGCTGGGGAAATTTTCCATGACGGTTCGCAGGGCCGCAGGGCCCGCTTACAATAATGGCGGTCTGAAGTCCACCCGCTTACTAGAAGCATGGGATCAATGCACGACTATTCTAACGCACTCTATGCGATGATTATCAAAATCTCACATTTACACGGTCGGTTGAATGTGCCAAAATCTATATGAATACCCATGAATTTCGTCGCTCGCATAATCATGCCGCAGTCTTTCCCTGTCCCATGTCCGACTCCGGTGAATCAAGTCCCGCAAGATAGAGAACCGCCCTGTTAAGAAGATATTATGATCCATGCGCCCCCACGTTGCCTGTCCCCGCTGCCTCAGTCGGCTCTTTCTTTTCTTTCCTTGCTTCCTTTGAGGCGCTGATCTCCGTGTTCCCGCCAGATGCGGCGGCGGGGGCGGCGGCTTTCCGTCTCGCGCGCTCCTTGTCCCTCGAGCCGGACCCTGCTGTTCGCCGTCGGCGGACGGGCTCGTAGACGTCATTGAAGTTCATGACTACGCCGAGGAATCGCATATCTACGTCGGGCTGGTAGGCGAGATCTCCAAGCAGGACGTTGAGTCGCGAGCGGAACTCCGCCGAAAGATCCCGGAGGCGCACACGGAGGGATTCCAGCATGTGGTCGTCGGCGGACAGATCGATGCGCACGTCGGAGGAGGGTGTGTCTATATCGTCAACAAGAGCGCCAATCTGCGGTGTGTTGCTCAGGGACGCGGACATGGATGACCCTGCGCGACGAGAGGAGAGGAGATCGCGTTCAGTGACGCCCCAGCGACCTTGAGCTGTGCGCGTTTCGATTTTCGCACTGAGCTCTTGTCGTCGGGTGAACTCGGCGACCGAAAATGAGTAGAGTCCGTCGACGGCGTCCTTGTAGGCGAGCATAATTTTAAGGATCTGATGCAACTGCGTCAGGAAGCCCTCCTCGGGTTGTTTGCTGGATGATGAATGTTTCGATGTGGTAGAGCCCAAGAGGCCTTTATGCGTGATGGAGTTGAGGTATTTTGTGTGTGCTTCGATCAGATCGTCCAGCGTGCACCCTGGCTTGGAAATTGAGGCCTGCAGCTGGTCCCAGCTTGCTTCGATCACCTCGAAGAGAATGTAGTATTGCAGTTGACAGACGAAGTGGATCATCTCGGCAATAACGCATCGTGCGCGTTTCCAGTCAGCCCCAACTTTGTCGTTGACGCTTCCCAGTACTCCACGGGCACCTGTCATGCACCGTCGCCAGATGCTGCCCAGAGCGAACTCGACGCGCTTGACTCGCCAGAGGAAGTTGAAAACCTTGAGGTACTGAGTCGACCCCCATGGAGTGATGACCACGTCTACTGGTGCGTCTATCTTGTACTCCAGGGTAAAGCAATCCCAGCCGATTTCGCCGTGGCTAAGTTCCAGCATTCGGGCATCCAAACGGCGAAGAACATCGGGAGAGTCATACTGCGCATTTGATGCACGGATGGCATGCTCTAACTGAGCAGTAAGAGTATGTCTGTACTGGGAGTTCGCCGGACGGTCGAGGTTCGAAGCCAGCGACTCCATCAGCAAGGCGATAAAATCACCCTGTCCCAGGAGGAGATATTTCTTCAGTGCGTGAAGATGATCAAACAACTTGAACTTGTCGTCCATGAGGTAGATCAGACGAGCCATTGTCGTCTTGTAAGCCTCGTCGATCGAGTTCTCCAGACTTGCCGTATCGCCATACCGCAGCTCCTTAGAGGCTTCCTTTGAGTAGGCCTCCACCCAACCCGAGTCTCCGCAGCCATATCGAATGAAGTTCAGAGACTTTCCAATGAGAAATACCTTCTTTGCAAAGTCTTGTGTAATGATGGACGGCACCATGCCATCATCCAACTTGTACTTATCCTCCCAAACACTAGTAGCGATACGTCTTGGGTCGGTGCTCGGTCTGAACTCCGGCTCGACAACAAAAAACTCCTTGTACGGGTCCGAGAGCTCGCCATCGTAGATCCACAGCCGAAGCATATCGTAAAACGGCCGCGTGATGTGTGTAAGAAGTTTCTCTGCGAAGGAGCAAACGAATGGGTCGCCGTGGGACGTGGAAAACCCATGTATTAACGAGATTAACTGGCCGCCTTTCTTGTCTAAAAGACATTAGCCGGAAATGCACCAGAGAGGCCGCTATGCTACTTACTCTGAGCTTCTTCAACAATCAGACTCATCAGCCGCAAGGCCATGGTAGCATCTCTCGTCCATACCACGCATCGCTTCAAGGTGATACCAGATTTAGATGAGTTGCTGGGACCACTGAGATCTCCGGAAGCCGTCAATGCCCTACGGATCTCTCCCTCCAACGTCGCAACTAGCCCAAGATAAGACCGGAGCTCATTAGAGAGGGCTGCTCGCAAGCTCTGATTGAGAAGTCCTCCACCCGAGCTCTCAACAAACGTGGATAAGCCTCTATACAGTAAACACGGCTCGGCAAGAGCATTCAAGATGGACACCAAAGGAATAGGCAAGGATGGGGGCAGTTTCAGAGTCGACGATGAGGTGAATTCAAGGTTAGAGGACGACAAACCCTGCAGGTTGAAAGGAAGATCTCGCAAAAGGGTACGTTCAGGCGGTCGAAATTTCGCGCCGTCCTGTACAGACTGTGGAAGAGGAGTTGGGCCCGATTCCTCACCACGAGGAACATCCAGCGGAAGACGGGCTGGTTTGGTTTCACGGGCCCCAAACTCCGCATCCTTCTCCCGTTCCAACTCCTGCCGTCGCATTGAAGCCTTCCGCTCTAGACGCGCTGGGATCTGCGACGCAGACGAACTAATCGCAGGGCCATCATCGTCATCATTCTCCAACGGCCTTCCTTGCCGCGTGGGACCCTTCCGTAGTATATTCTGCAGGTTTGCCGGCTCAACCGGTGGACTCCGACTCCGTCCGTCATCATAATCCATATTTTCGTCGTGGTCGTCTAGGGTAGATAGCCGATAGAGCAGGTACAGGATAGCCCATTTCTGCGACAACACGGGCTGCGTCAACAGACGCGAGTAGAGGTTCGAGAACCGGACGGCCTTGTCGGGACTTGCGTTCTCCTTGAGTAATTTCCGCTTGATCAGATCCGACGCGTTGTTGATATTCTCACCACCGGCCAGACTCCCCCGGCGCGTGATCCCGTACGCGGCGGGGCCGCTGGGTGAGGTTGGGTCATTCGAATGAGTGTGGAGGTCGAGGGTGCGCCACGCGCGCTCGAGCAGTTGCTGATGGCGTCGTTCTTCGGCGGCGGCGAGTGCGTCTTCCGTGTCATCGGGGTAGTCGTCTCCTAGGGCAGATAGGGAGAGCGGGGGAGTGAGGGAATCGACAAGCTGGGAGAGGGCATCATCAATGCGACGCGGCCGGGCAGAGGGCCGAGCGGACATATTTCTTTCCGAGTAGTTTTGTGTGATGACTTTTCGTCCTCCGGGGTGTTCCTGTTCGCATATGGGTCTCGTGGACGCGCCGTTTCACTTTCGTATATTCCTTTATCGCGTATCAGAGTCGAGGCTGCCAGACGCGAAAGTTGCCGTGATCACGGCACGGCTGTTCGAGTTCGCTGGAGGTGTGATTGACAGGGTCATTGCACCCTGATATTTGAAATATACCGTGTCAAATATTCACCGCAATGCCTCAATTGCACTCCCGTCCACTGCAAGCGGAATAGATACCCAGCGTTGGGCAAGAGAGTGCGCGATGTTGTTGTTTGCGCTGTTTGAAGCGATCCGTGTCTGCCAAGCCTCCGCCCCATTGCGATGAGCGCTAGTCTGGGTTAGGACTAGGTCGACAGAAGGCAGTATGAACCATATCAGAGTACTACCAATATCAGAGTACTACTACTCTATAGATGTCGCCATAAATCTTCTAGATGGAATCCAATTTCACGATGGTTAAGTTTCAGATAGACGTTACAGGCCTACTCCGGAATAATGAAGTGAACTAGTCTGAAACCTGTGAGATTAGACGTATCTAAAAACAACAGACCCTGAGCAAAGACTGAAGAAAACAACGAACCACCAGGACGCCACCCATTAACGTGTATCACAACTAGAGAGTGCGGTCGAATGTGAAGTGTGGAAAAAGCAGCCAGTGTCCCTCAAATATTAGACAGGCGAATTGAAAATTCCAGAACCAGCAATCAGGTCGGAAGGAGAAAGGAAAGGAAAACAACAACCGCAGACACATTGCCCTCACAATCTTTCAAGGTCATGCATGGCCCGAAGAGACGAGCAATTGAAGTTCGGGTGAAGACAAACGACAGGGAAGAAAGGAAAAAAATCCAGCCCACACAAGCTTTTGCGCCTAGTTTGCACCTTCCGGTGATTCAACCAAATCCCATGACACACCACCTGTCCTTTTGATCGTATACATTATTCGTAAAACACCACCCATGCCAAAAGTTTGCGTGAAAAGCTGAAGCGGAAATGAATCGACTTGAAATCCCGGGAGAACGCCTGGCTCCAATTTGGGAAGCAATCAAGGTATAAAAACACAGCCGTTGTCAGACCAGGTTCCAATGGATATTAAAACTGTGGCCGTGATCTTGGCTTACTGCCGTCGAAGTCCCTGGGGAGGGATAGGAGCGCCCGGTTGCATTCCCATACCGCCAGGCATGTTGTACGGGTGGGACTCAAACCCGGCTGACATGCCACCATTCATCATTATAGGACCAAGGCCTTGGGCTTGGGAAACAGGACAATCTTTGTGGGCGAGCAGTAGTGTCTTGAGGTTGACAATCTCTTCGCGTAGCTGAGTGACCGTTGCAGTGAGAGCATCATTCTCGGACGTGAACAGCTCCACCTTCGCCTGCAGATTGGCAAGCCACTGCTTCTTACGCTGTCGACACTTGAGCGCCGCGACCCTGTTGATACTAATGTTAGTGGACTGGATTTTGCCGGGGAAGAAGCATTAGACTGCGCAAACGTACCGATTTCTCTCCAAAAAGTTCTTTCTCTTCTCTTCATCAGTCATCTTCTTTGTATCGGTTTGAGGCCTCTTCTTCTGGTCCTCTTCATCAGACTCCTCATCCGAAGGTTCAACGCTGCCAGCACCATTGCTCGTCTTCGCTCTCTTGTTGGGACCCTTGGCGGCTGAGTCGTCAGCCTTGCGCCGGTTGTTCGCTGCACCGGTGGATTTTGTCGCCGCTGCCTTCTTCGATTTGCCCTTCGTAGCGGGCTTCGTGTGTTCGTTTTGAGGGTCAGAGGCATCGCCGCTACCTTCTCGGCTACCGCCGCCATTCATTCGGTCAGCAGCGCGCGCTTGATCCATGTTCTGGATATTCTGTGGCGGAACCGAAGTGGGCACAGGGTACTGGTTGGGGTTGGGCTGACCGCCCTTGGCGAGCATGAAGAGCCCATTCGCAGCATCGGCGGCGTCATGATGACCGAAGGGATCGACGCCGGCTGGCTGGTTCCCTTTGATATCCATCGTGGTGTTCGGGTTTCCTTGGTTGGGATCGGAAGTGGGATTGGACGTGGGACCGCCGAGGCCGTTCTTCTTCGCGGCGTTCAGGGCGGTGCGGTGGAATTCAATGGTGGAGGGAGTCGCACCCCCACTTTGCAGTTGCTGCAGGAGCGCCTGGGAATTGGGACTAGGGGCGGGAAAGATAGAGCCACTGCCGCCTGGCGTCAGACCCGTGCGGAGAGATGACTCGTTGGGTGTCGGGAAGCCTCGTCCGATACTGTCGAAATAGTCACTGGACCCTGTGGGGCCTGCGAGCATCGCAGGGCTGAGAGGCCCCGACCGCAGAGAGTTGGACCAGTTATAGCCGCCTCCCGCGGAAGAAGTACCCGGGAGGGCAGGGGAAGTGAGCGCTGCTACCGGGGGGAGGATCGATTTTCCTGGAGTGTCGCCAGAAGAACCACCCCCGGCACCACCACCGCCGAAGGACTGCTCGAACGGGTTGGGTTCCAGGGAGAAGGGGTTGTGGACCGAGTTGAAATAGTCGGGAGTATCACCCGACGATGCTATGGCCGACCGGGAAGGAGGAGCCAAAGAGGTTTGCGCATCGACGTCAGCCTTGATGTCTTTGGAGTCCGATGAGACCTGAGAATCTGCGATGAGGCACGAAAGATTAGCGTCTGTGAGACAAAAGCGCAGCCGTGCGTGAGGCGATGGCGATGTGTTGCGATATTGCTAGGAGATACGCGACAAGAATGATGATTGTTGAGATAGTGAGGGAGGTTTTGGTGGAGGCACGTCGATGACGCCAGGTGTGAGGTCATCCCGACGACCATCTTATCCGGGGAACACTGTGACGTGCGACCACACCCCAAACATGGGACGAACATGCACTGAAGATAAAAAGGCACCAAACTCTTGATCTTATTTCCATGCGTCGCATGCCACAACAGAAAGGGGTAAGAAAGCATATCTTTTCCGGGGACCAGGGACGGTGGCGCGCACAGGACACGATGACACAACAGCACAGATCAACTTACCTTCTGCTTCCAACGGATTTTTCTTCGAGTCCATTGGGGAAGAATTACGATGATCGGGATTAGCTGCGAGATTCGCTGGGACTGTCGACGCAACCGCCGCGGACATAGTAATTTGGAAAGAAATGGGATCTTAGATGGCCGAAGTTGTGGTTGTGGTCGATGGTTTGAAGATGGTTGAAGGAAGAACAAGGGAAAAAATCGCGAGAGAAAAAAAAAGCGAATGGATAGAGTGGCAAAACCCCGAGGATCGTGTGAAAAGGAAGAGATATAAGAAACCAGAATAATACAATTCAGTATGCAGGGCGAGGGCGATGAGGATTGAGTTGTAGGTCGATTTGTTGATATGCTTCTCTGCACGAGTCCAGCCAGAATGGGATGAAGGGGGAAATGAGAAGTTGTGACGTAGTCGGGTTCGACAGGGAGTTTTTAGGGGGGAAGAGAGCGAGAGGGAGGGGAGGCGGTCGAGTGTCGTGAGCTAAGCAACAATCCTCGACTTATGCGACCCTGGATTTTGTACAAAAACCCGCCGGTTCCAGCCAGAGTGCAACCTGATAAGTCACTGATTTTTATCTTTTCTTCTTCATTCTTTTTTTTTTTTTATTTTTTGGGGGGGGGAATTTTTTTCCCCTTTCTTACTCTTCTACTCTTCTCTTTTACTTCTGTTGAATCTATCTCTTCCTCTGATTTCTCACCTTCCCTTCAACAACAACAAAAAGAAAAAAAAAAATTATAATAATAATAAATGAAAAAGCACGCGAAAATCAAAGAAAACATACTAACCTCTCACTTCCGAAGAATAATGGAGACCAGCAACGAATGATACCACACGATCCCGGGGCTGGCCCTTACCGTCGAAGCAGAAACTTGGAGTCCAGTGGGTCCGGCAATCCTTTTCGACCAATCCCGAGGCATAATGAGAGGGGACGCGATGGTTGGATGTGGGCGGAAGCGACAGGCAACTCAAAACAGACACCCTCCTTTGGTTGACATGAACAAGAATGTTTAGTCACAATCCAGGGATATACCGCCAACGCGGATTACGGAAAAGGTCTTGCGATTGTGGGAATCTAAAAAGGGATAGGATGGTACTGAACGAGAAAGAATCGACAGACAGAAGAGAATCCCGAGGGGCAGAGTAGATCGTGGTGGTCAGTCCAGAAGGGGAGAGGGGAGAGGGATGAGATCACGGTGACGACGACAGGAATTTTCTGGGTTGTCGGACCAGCCGGGTGGCCACACGCCAATACTCCTACCCGGAAGCTCCACGCCCACCAGCCACTCATCGTACTGTCCGTCTTCTGGCCCCACTACCGGTTGAATGTCCGATTTCCCAAGTTGGATGGCCAACTAGGAAGCGAATCAATCTGACTAACCGTGACTTGCCATCACTTGCCATCAGAGTGGGATGGACGGATAAATGGATAGATTGATGGGGTGTGATTCCAATCATGAGGTTTAGCTCAGGATCTACCAATAGTAGATCCATCCATTGAAAAAGTACTAAACCAGCGAAGTACACCTGTACTTCGGAGTAGTGGTGTTGGATTGTCGAGTGACATCTCCACTGATTGGACCCCTGAGGATGACGCAATGCTTCCCTGTCTGGTTTGTCCCGTGGGTAGCAGTCACGTGAGGGATTTCTCGTTGGACCACCGACCAGCACGATTGCCACCAGGATTCTGGACGCTTCAAAGTCGCACCGTGGCAAGTCCGTCGTCCAAGTCCGATTGGTAGGAGTCATTCCGTTCCCGTCGCAGGATTATTCTTCGCAAAACTCTTTCCCCGCGCCTGATATCGAATCTCCTGGTTGGGAAATGCCCGACACCCCTTGTCATGCGGCCAAGTACAGAGATGGTAGCGAACACCGGTACGGAGTACATACATTGCAGCTTTGTCCGGGTGCAAACGACTCAGCTCCTGTTCTCTAAAGTACGAACTCGAGTCATACCGAGTTGGGCGGTTGATCCCGCACGACGGGTCTACATTGATCCGTGAGTAGATAGTGTACAGAGGTAGCTACAGAGTACGTGGGTATGAACATCTCTTGACTTGTATCTATTTATCTATTGTGTCTGAAGGTAGCACAGTATATATTAATCAAGAATTATTTAATGATCTGTTTCTCTTTGGTTTTTTTTTTCCCGGTTATCCCCATATATCCTCAACCCATTGACCATCCATCATATAGACAGGTATTTGGGTGGAGTTATATACCATATGCACTCAGTGAGATGTCATTTATAAACTAGACTCAGTTACGATATATTCTGCAAGGAGATTCGACTAGTAGAACAAGATACACAACTACTGGTTAGCATTACCTTATTGATCCTAAGGTAGTCCATACATACCCCCACCCCACCCACATCGTGACAATTCCCGTCTAACCACTTCCACTACACAGTACCTCTGTCAACAAACTTCTTAGGAATGTCAACCACCTTAGACCTCAAATACTCCAAGCAATTCTTCCCCAGCGTGTCATACGTGCTGCATGCATCATACCCGCGGTCCAGATGGTCGTGGAGCAGGAAGTGAACCGCCCGAATGTTGGGCATCTCAAACCGATCAATTGGCTTACCCTTATCCTCCTCCGGTCCCAGGAGCTCGCGGATCATGGCTACCGTCAGGAAACTGCGCAGCCAATCCCATTCATCGTCACGACGGACGAAGAAGCCAGCATTGCAGTCACTACATTTGTCGCCTGATCTTCCAAGAACTATTCTACCCAGAGGCAAGCGGACTGTCGGCCCAAACGAGTCCAGAGGCACAGGGTTCTTGGTCTCATAGGTAGGTTGTTGGCGGTCGTATGTGCGAAACTCGGGTGCCAATGGCATGTCGATGATGGTCTGCTGCACATCCCACAGGAGATGGACACGCTGTTTCACCGCCGACTGGGGCAGGAGGGCTGGGTGGTATTCGTAGTACGGCTTGCCTTCAGCTTGACGCATGTCATTGCCCAAAGAAGCACCCTTTTGAAGGTAAGAGAGTGATAATTGACAAAAGCAGTCAATCATTGGCAAGAGACGACTTACCGGGCAACTTTGCAGGAAGGTGGTCATAGAGCGACGGAAAAAGCCGGCAGGATTGCGCATGCTGAGAAGCTCGCGGTCCTTTGACTGCGCAAAAATTCTGAAGTCAACCGTTGCCACATCTTGGTTGCGGGCGTCGCTGACGGAGGTGCCATTCTGCATGAACTTGAGGACAGTGAATTTCTTCAACAGCTCGGGACCAAGCTCCTCTTTAACTTGGTCTTCAGTCCATTTGCATTTCTCTTCGATGTCGAGACCACACAGGTACACATGATATTCGGCTTGCCATCCGGCAAACCCAGTGATTCTATTTTCGCGGTCAGATAAAGGGCTACAGACTGGTCAAAGAGACGAGTACTTACCCAACTTTCGTTGTGGGCGGGGGAGGTAGTCCCTTGACACCAGACACCTTGACTAGGTTCTCACCCACTTCTTCTATCTTGATGTCCTCAATCTGTGCAGTCACATCGCAGTTGTAATATTGCGGTCCTTGTATCTCGTACAGAAGCTGAGATGTCACGGAGTTGACCGTCATCCAACCGCCGGTATTCTTCTCCTTCGTCATAATGCCGTGGCCGAGGTGGTCAATGGCACAAATGGGGAAGCCCATGTTCTTATGCAATCCCCTCTTCATAAGCTCCTTGAAGTCGGCCGAGTAGCCACCACTGACATAGGCAGAGCACTCCAGCAAGTGTCCGATAATGAGGGATCCGGCGAGCTCATCGAATTGGTCTGGTCTCCACTGATGCCACCAGCTGAGGTCTCGTTAGCTTTATGGCTTATACTAGACTTTATTCAGATTCGCTAGAACTTACGCAGCAGCACCGATAGTAGGAGAGGCATCGGACACACGTCCACAGATGACAATATCAGCTCCCTCCGTGAAGGCTCGGGCAATACCGAGGCCTCCCAGATAGCACTGAGCACAGACAGGCTCCAGACCCCATTCCTTGACAGACTTGTTGTGCATGAGGGAGCGGAAGGCTTCACCCTCCTGGAGCATGGCCTTCACAGAACCAGTGACTTCGTCGCCTTCAATCCAAGCAACCTTGATATCATGACCGGCTTCCTGGATCTTCTGCTTCACGAGCTTCGCCAGGACTTCGGTGTCGCTCGCACCAGCATTGACAGCAAGCTTGATCTTTCTCCTGGCGAGGTCGTCGACAGCGGGGAAGAAACAGTCGAGGAAGTTCTCCGCAAACATCGCACTCTGCACTTGTTCCTCCCAGCTCAGGGTTTTGCCGGAGTTCGCTTCCTGATTGCGAACTTTGCCAGTGCCATGGATGGTCATGGTCATCTCAGAGAGCCAGTCTCCCACGATGACATCCACATCCTCATTTTTGGCGAGACTGGCAATTGCGCGAACGCGGTCAGAGAAGCCTCCGGAGGCTCCAGCAACCCGTACGGGACGCTTGTGTTCTATCGTCATGGTGGTATACAAGGGGTGGTATCAAGTTCGAAGAACGAAAACTCTCTTGCTTTTCAGTTGAGGATCAGAACCCTTGACTTGCAATCATTGACATTTAATACCTTGCCCTCCATTAATTCCATACCCCGCGACACTGCCCTTATATCCGTCTGGTCTCATAGACAATGCTACCGGACCGAGCATCCCCGGTGGAGGTTAGGGCTGTTGGTCAGAAGAGTGAATTAGATTGATCTAGTGCAAGAAGTATAGCATATGTTTATCCCCGCCCACTGAATCATTGAGTACCTAGTGCGTATCTGCACTAGATCTGTAGGGTAGACGTATTTCCGGGGTAGCTATGGGGACACTCCCCACTCTGGAAATCGTTATCCCCACTGTTGGATATCGAATACCTGCCGCTATCTCCGACTGAGGAAGTTCATGAGCATTTCTAACATGACTCTAGGAATGTTGCTACTTGCTCGGCGTTTTGTTCATTGTCCGTCTGCCGATCTATGACGTTTGATAACCTACTCGGAAACATCACTGGATCTCCGTATGGAGGATTATGCACTCAAAACTGGCTTAAACCTCCACACTCTGCATGGAGAATCTGACCATAAGCATCATCATCTACCGAGTAGAATGCTCGGGTACATTCCCGACATTGGTTCAAACGCCATTTCCATAGCATGAGGGGCGCGCGCGATTCTAGATGCCCTTCGTTGGAACTATATTGCAACAAGCTCACACTCCAGATGTCGGCATAAAGACTCAGTGAACTCCATTAGACACTATATGAATTAGCAGTATTCATGCCACCTCATTACCACTCGATACTCACAATATAAATGCATCTCAGGTAGTTGTTAACTTCTGAGCTACAGTTGAAAGGCATTTCATCCGGCTACGAACTAAACGATGGAGCCCGTTGAGAATGTCATTGGTGGTAGAAGTATGAGCGAGCGGCTCTACATTGCTGGAACACTCTTACTCTTCGGTATACTTTTACAACCACTGGGCGCTATAATCAATCCATCCTGGTTCCACCCTCTCGCAAAATTCCCTGGTCCCTTCATTAATGCAGTGTCCGATGTGAGTCCGACGTCCCCTAGATTGAACACCAATCTAACCAATACAGCTTCGCGGAGTAGTATGGACTCTACGTGGGCGACTTCCTATGGAAACGCGCAAACTCCACGACAAGCATGGACCAGCCGTCCGACTCAGCCCCAGCGAGTTAGCATTCAGCACCCTCGGCGCCTGGAGAGTCATCTACGGACATCGAAGCAGACGAAAGGACGTTTCCAAGCATCCGATCCACGTAGGCGCGGTTGACCCCTTGCTGGGTGTGCAGACGATCTCCATGGCGGACCATGACAACGCAATGCGCTCTCGCATGGCTTTTCAAAGAAGGTGCTGTGGGAACAAGAGGACATTATCCATAAATTCGTCGTGGCCAAGCTCATGAACAATACTCAAATCGGCCAGGTCCTCCTCAAAGACACTGCCTCTCCTCTAGCCACCTGAGGCCAAATTCTCTGACTAGCCGCTCTCCTTTGCTTCGGATGTTTGGGCACTTGCCTGTACTATTTGGGAGATTTTGGCCACCGGCCGTTGTTTAAGGCCTTTTGGCCAACTGCAGACCGTGTCACTGCGGACCAAGTCGAAGTTCTTGGCATCTTAACTCCTGAGCGGTGGCGAAAGTGGAGCAAAAGGCTGGAGTGGTTGAACGCCGAGGGCGAGTTAGATTTGGTTAAAGCGTCTAGAGGCCCGGAGGGCGTGCACATGTTTTGGGACCAGAGGTTTGAATACTGCATACTGGAGTCTGGGGCTGCGGCGCGCATGGTAACCGTGACGGAGAAAGAGAGGACGGCGTTTAACGCGACGCTCCAGTCAATGTTAGCCTTTCGGTCGAAGGAAAGAGCAACAGCTTTTGCACCCAGAATGGATGAAAGATAAGGCAGAACCGGCTGTTGAAGAGAGCTGGAGTACTTATGAAACGTGGAACGACGGTAAAAGAAAAAGTCCCACAAACTCGCAGCTATACCAGGATGTCGATGAATATCAATTGGATCAGTTTGCCTAGGATTTGGGTCTGCAGATCCAACATTGGTAGTTCTGAGAAGGGACAGTTGGGGGGCCTAAGCTGGGACATGGTGAATCAAAGGACATCGACGAGCTCGAAGGATTATCCAAGCCTTCTTTCATCCTTCAAGCTGCTAATTCTCCTTAGCGTTACTCCGGAGGATGCCGTGACCGTACCTAGATAGTGTATTGCGTCGGGAGAGGGCGACACCGATTTCCCGAAGTACTATACAAGGTGGTAATTTTGTAGATTTCGGCGCTCCTTTGCCTCTTCTTCGAGACTTACCGAGCCTGGCCCATTGCAAACAGAATGTGCTATCCCTGCAGGCCCCTAAATCTTGAGAGAGACGTACTCTGAAGTCAAATTCCTCCGAATCATTGAAATCAAAACACTGTTGCCTGAAGCAATTCGGTACTTCGGGTTCCACTATCTATCGGGGTGCAATAGTACCATGGACATATGGAAAAAAAACCCCCTTTCTTTCACGTTGTTTGACTCAATTTGACAGTGACTCATAGATCTGCAGCGTTGCAGGTAAGCTGACTGGGGCTTGTTGTGAGCCTATTTTTGCTTTTTCTTTCCCGAAACGGTGCCCGCTTAATCCCTTCCCAGGCAACCTACATACAACAATTCATTAATGTCTTATAAGATGGAAGAACCACTTGCTTCAATTTATAGCTTTTCAGTGAAGTACGAAGTGCTTCAAGTCCACAGCTAGACATGTCGGCTTTCCCCCTCGCCGCGTCTGCAGTGGGTGTCACGCTGACTACGGTTTTGGCGATACCTCACATTCGACAGTTTGCCAGCAACCGACGGATTGAAAAGCCTGCGGATTACCAAATTCTCAATGATAATGCCGAGGAAGAAATCATCAGTGCCAAGACACCGGAAGCAAGATGGCAGAGAATTGTTCTCACTATCACCGCGCTGGTCGCTGCTCTAGCTGCGCTCTTTGCATGTGTCAGGGCTTGGACGACCATACAAATCCTACAGTTTGTCTCCTGGGTAAGAGATCTCACATGCAACGCATTGCTCTGGCTCATTGGGGTAGACCATTCTTCTGGTACAGGAAATCATCGTCGTCACCCGCCGTCGACCCCAGGAAAGGTATCAATTGGGTTGCTACAGCGCACTAGCATCACTCTTTGCCACCATCACGACTGTCTCCGAAAAAGTCTTCCCCATTGAACACGACAATTTTGAAGAACGTTCGAAGTCCCAATTTGCCTTGACAGTCCTTCAGCTATCAGCGGGAATCATCCTGATTCTGCTCAATCTTTCTATCCCAAAAGGCCCAACTGTCTACCGTGACGGCAAAGTCGTGGACAAACAAGATGCAGTCTCCTTTCTTACCAAATACAGCTTCATGTGGGCACGAGAGACGCTTTCCATCGCAGCAAAGAAAAACAGACTTGAGATGGACGATCTGCCCTTGGTCGGAGACGAAGTCCGCGCGCAAACACTATACGCCCGTTTTTCAAACGTCAATGCAGCTTGGAAGCTCTGGAGAAGATGTATCCGCATTTATTGGCCAACTCTGACTTTCCAGCTTGTCATTCAGCTGTTTTCTTCAGGGTGTCACTTTTTGCCCCAGTTCTTCCTCTTCAAGATACTGCGGCAGTTCGAAGCACGCGACACCGGGGCCAGTAACCAGGTCGACTTGTGGTTAACTGCGGCAGGTCTTGGTTGCTCTTTGGTAGTAGCCTCCTGGTTCTCGTCTCTTGTTGACTATATCGCAGACATGAAACTGTCTCTCCCTGTCCATGAACAGCTATTCGCCGTCATTACCAGCAAGATTATACGCTTGTCAGATGTTGTGGCAGCGCCTGCTGATGGCGATAACGAGAATACCTCCTCTTCAGCGGGGGACGAGGACGAAAACGAGGACGATGCAGCCCCAATGACGAGACATTCTATCTTGAATTTGCTTGGAGTTGATGTTGAGAGTATCTCAGACTTTGCAAGCTACAGCCACCTGATGCTTGACTGTATTCTGGAGTTTACAATTGCGGTCATATTCATGGTGCATATCATGGGATGGAAGCCCACCCTTGCTGGCTGCATTGTTCCAGCACTCCTAAGCCCAATCTACTACTTGGTGAACAAAAAATATAGTAAAAGCGAGGAAGCTCTCATGGAACATCGGGATCGAAAGTCAGCAGTGCTGAGCGAGGCTATCCACGGAATCCGTCAGATCAAGTTTAGCGCGCTAGAGAACGAATGGTATCGGAAGATCCTGAAATTTCGCCACGAAGAACTCGATCGCCAGCGCATGGTATACATTTTCGACCTATTCTTGGTTGCTCTTTGGTCATTCGGACCGGTCGTCATGAGTGTTGTCTCCTTTTCAACCTATGTCTACATCAACAGAACGATATCTGCCTCGGTTGCATTCACTGGGTTTGCTATCTTTGAGGGAATAGAAGGTTCATTATCTATGCTTCCAGAGATGGTCTCTGATTTTCTAGATGCTTCCGTTAGTGCTCGGCGGATAGATCGTTTTCTATCACTCGCCGAGCACCAGGATGGAAGAATTTCTGGAGATACGATTCGGTTCACGGATGCCACCGTTACTTGGCCGTCAGAGGAACCCAAAGATACACAGGGTCAATTCCATTTGAAAGATCTCAACCTGGGCTTCCCTGCTGAGGAGCTTACAGTCATCTCTGGTAGGAGCGGTGCGGGCAAGACCCTCCTTCTCCAGGCGATTATTGGAGAAGTGGATATTCGTCGTGGTGCCATCTCCGTACCAGCCATGATGCCTGCACCAGGCAGACCTGTCGATCGACACAGATGGATCATTCCTGGAATGATGGTATACGTCTCTCAGGATCCATGGATTGAGAATGCGACTGTTCGGGACAGTATCCTGTTCGGTCTGCCCTTCGAACCGAGCCGTTACGGCGAAGTTCTCCATGCATGCGCGCTTACCGAGGATCTGAAAACTTTTACCGACGGAGATATGACAGAAGTTGGGGCCAACGGTATCAACCTCAGTGGAGGCCAGAAGTGGCGCCTGGCATTGGCAAGAGCGTTATATAGCCGCGCTAGCATTCTGGTCCTCGATGATATTTTCAGCGCAGTCGACTCTCACGTTGGTCGGCATCTCTACGAATATGCTTTGACCGGAAGATTATGTGACGGGCGGACTAGGATTATAGCCACCCACCATATCCGATTATGTTGGAGCAAAACAGCTTACTGCGTGGTGCTCGAGAACGGTTGCGTGTTGGGCGCGGGCACACCGAACGCTCTGGTTCAGAAGGGAGTCCTCGGGGACCATTCAATGACTTCCCCAGAGCATGGTGACAGTTCTGAGGCTACAAGTGGGGCAGCTCAGGTAAGTCGTTCCGCATACAGACGACGCGCATCATCATCGAGCTTCAATAGTCTTGAGCGCTATCAGCCAAGAGCCAACACCGAAGACCTCGGGGCTGGGAAGTACTACGAGGAAGAGAAACGAGAAATTGGCGCTGTGAAGATGGAAGTGTGGAAAACTTACATGAAGGCTTGCGGAGGCTATCTCCACTGGGCTCTTATCCTCTTCTTTTTCAGTCTTACTCTGGTTGAAAATCTTGTGACGCCATATTGGGTTTCTCTATGGACCAGGGAGTACGGCGCCAATGCGCCGCCGCCAACCGTTGTTCTCCAGACTGACATGAGCAATGTGCCAGTCCCCGAGCCGGGGATTGCTCTTGATCGACGCCTTTTGTTCTACGCGAGCGTCTTCGTAGGACTGTCGCTGTCGTCCTGGTTCCTGGAGATGATACGGTATTACCTGGTTTTCCAAGGCTCGCTCAGGGCCTCCAAAGCGCTCTTTGAGCAATTCACCGACACGATTCTTCGAGCACCTCTTTCCTTCCTGGACACCACTCCAGCTGGACGTATACTAAACCGGTTCACCGCAGACTTCGGCGTAGTTGATTCAGACCTTGCGATGAATCTCGGGTGGTTGCTACACAGCAGCGTTCTGGTCCTCGTTGTCATCATAGCTGCATTTCTGAGCTCGCCGCTAATAGTGTTCTTCGGACTCCTATCTGTCCTGGCTTCGTGGGCTGTGGCATCATTCTACGTTACCGGGGCCCGAGAGGCGAAACGACTGGAGAGCACGGCTAGGTCGCCCATCTTCGAACAAGTGAGCTCTCTGCTTGCTGGCCTGCCAACGATTCGGGCGTCAAAGAAGGAGAACGAGTATTTGCGCCAGATATACAAGTTGATCGACACGCATTGTCAAGCGTTTTGGCATCGTCGACTGTTTAACTGCTGGAGAGAGTTGTGGTTAAGTCTGGTAGGAGCAGGGGTAAGTTGTATCACTCTTTTTCCGTCGAAGAGTATACTCTGCGTATGGTCATGGCTGACTCTATGATCTGCGTCTCTCAGTTTGTTACCACTGTAGCAGCCATGTTCGTCAGCGTCTCAAAGCTAGATGCGCCTCTCGCAGGGTTTGCTCTCAGCTTTGCACTGGATATGTCGGGGAATATCTCTTGGCTCCTAGCGCAATATACACGGATCGAACTCGACTTCAATGCCGCAGAGCGTGTCATAGAGTATACGGAGCTGACGCCAGAGCCGCAAACGGGGGTTGATGTTCCAGCATCCTGGCCGACACGGGGCGAAATAGAAGTCGCCGACCTCCACGTCAGCTACGCATCGCATTTACCTCCAGTCCTGAGGGGACTCACATTTTCTGTGCATCCGGGAGAGCGTATCGGCATTGTCGGACGTACTGGAGCGGGCAAGTCTTCTTTGACGTTGGCTTTGCTTCGCTTCCTCGAAGCCCAGTCAGGCTCGATTGTCATCGATGGTGTCGATGTGACTCAGATGCGATTGCACGATCTTCGCTCGCGGGTAGGGATCATTCCGCAGGATCCGGTCGTGTTCACCGGCACAGTACGCGAGGTCCTTGATCCTTTCGACCACCATGATGACCAAGAGCTTCACGATGCACTGGAGAAGGTTTCCCTCGCTCCAGCGAATCAAGGTAGTCACGACGGGCAATCCGCTATAGCCCAAAGCAGCTGCGCGAAGGATGTCTTTTCTCTGTCAGACCCCATTGCCGAAGGAGGCCGCAATTTCTCGCAGGGACAGCGACAGCTCCTCTGTCTGGCACGAGCCCTTGTCTCTCGGCCTAAGATCTTAATCATGGACGAAGCGACGGCCTCCGTCGACATGGAGTCGGATTTGCGCATCCAGCGGTCGATACGAGAGATCCAGGGCTGCACATTGCTGGTCATCGCCCACCGATTGTCGACGATTGCGGACTTTGATCGGATTCTCGTTCTGGATAGTGGGAAGGTGGTCGAATTCGATCGACCCACCGTTCTGATGGGGGTTGAGAACGGTGTGTTCCGTAGTTTGGTGGAGCAGAGTGGTGACAGGGCCGCGATTGAGGCGATGATCTCGGCGGTGGATAGATAAAACGGTAGTTTCTTAAATTGTTCAGTTTATTGGTTCTTGAAATTCAGAATATGGGCTTATCCTTGTAGCTTTGATGGGATGGTGGGGTTGAATGCCTAAAAGACATTTCGTATTATTCCACCACTAAAAGGTGAGGAGTATACTCTATAGTTCCTCGGCATCATATAAGACGTTGCATCTCAGGCCGTCGTTCATTTTTTTTTTTTTTTTTTTTTTTTTGATACTGTTGCTCTATCGATATCAGTCCAATATTTCTACCTTCTTTCAGCGTCTCTAGCAACAATGTCTCAAGATCTAGCGCAAGCGCTGTCTCAATCCGGCATTCTCACACCCGATCTGCAGCCTCTTCTTTCTCCTGACCTTGTCCCTTCCACAGCTTTGACAGTCCAGTTCGGAGAAGAGACAGTGTCATACGGGAACTTCTTCCGGGCGAGCGAATGCAAGACGGCCCCGTCCATTTCCTTCTCTAAAGAAGTACACCCACCACATGACAGTGCCCTGATATCAACTACTCTAATGGTATTAGCAAACTAGACTGATGATCCCGACGCATCTAGACGGTACACGCTCCTCCTCATTGACCCGGATGCACCGACCCCGGATGATCCCAAATTCGCCTACTGGCGGCATTGGGTGGTGTCGGGACTGCGGCCAGCAGATGCAGGTGACGTCACAGCCACAGCTACGGTGTTGACTGAATACCTTGGCCCAGGGCCCAAGGACGAGTGAGTATCTCATGGACCATCATTAATTGTATGAGTGGTATCTGACTGGCTGGTCTGTCTGTCAGGTCCAAGCCTCACCGGTACTTGTACCTGTTGTTCCGCGAGCCCGAGAGGTTCGCCCTTTCGAAAGAAGACGTCGGGGGAGAGGAGTTCACGCAACGCCGCTCATTCAAAGCAGCCGAGTGGGTGGAGACGCATGGTCTGAAGCTGGTGGGAGTCAATTGGATGCGCGGTGTGGGCGATGGATGGACGGAGTGAGAATCGGCGCATGCTATGCGGACAGCAGGTATAGAGAGATACTGATCTGAAATACGTTCGGATGGTTGCGTGTCATTAGTCCATTGTGTCAATTGCATAACTATAGTCACATTGAATAGCAGCTATTTTCGAACGCCGTCTCATTCTTCCCACGATGCCGTGCGCATCCTTTACGATCCGCGGTAGGTAGAGTAGTTCCAGGGTCCCAACAGCACGGGCACATGGTAGTGTCTCCATCCTTCCTCGCCCTCGCGGCCACGGCCCTTGACGGTGAATTTCACCTCGACCTCGGGCCAGAAGCTTTCCACGCCTTGCGCCTCATACCAGGGGCCGACCTCGAAGCGCACCGACCAGTTCGTCTTGCTGTCCGGCGTTGGGAGAGCCGACAGCACCGCCGGAACGGTTGCAGAGTGGCCCACGAGAGGAGCCCAGTTCTTCACGCGGCCATCCGCATCGGTGGTGGCCGTGTAGGTGAGGGGGCTCTGGACAGTGTCTGGGCCGGACAGGAGAGTTAGGGTCACGCGGAGGTTCGCCGCTGGGGTACCCGAGAGGGTGTTGAGAACGTGACAGGTGATCGGATCGCGAGACATGGCGGCAGCAGTTGCAGCAGGAGCGGTTGCGCTGGTGGTTGAGGAGGTGGAAGAGGAGTGGGAGTCGGAGCCTCGGAGCTGGTTCTGGTAGAGGCCAAGGCGGTCGGTGATTCTGCCCAATTGCTCACTGTTTCTCGATTCAAGGGCCATTAAGTGGAGAGAAAGATGAGTTTTGAGGATAGCCGGAGGAGGAGCTGGAGAGAGATGAAGGTTAGAAAATTTGGACCCGCCAGCGCGAGGTCCAGGGGGCTTTTTTATCTCCGCTTGTCATGCATCGGAGGCCACCGATAGCGACGTCTATACTCCGGAGTATACCTTCAGTGGGGCAGTCGGGGGATTTGCGAGGTTGGAGGTGTCTGTGCTTCGTTCAGTGGGTGCAATTGCATGAATTGTCTCATTTTCTGTGGGCTAGACGTCTCCTTTATTCTTTGGCCACCTCGCATGAAGCCGATGGGATGTTGAAGGAGGAGAGTTGTAGCAACGACCAAAACTTCCCAAAGTGGTTGGCGGGGCCCGCGATGGCCTCAGGCAGCAAAACCCCCAGCACGTGCCAATTCAACAGCTGGAGGCCAACTCGGTGTATCTTCAACAAGTAATTCCCCGTCGTCGTGTCTCTGTCGCCCCGGTCAACGTGTCCTTAATATTCCCCCAGTGATCTTTCTGGGCCGATATCCCTGCTCTCATCAAAGACCCTTCGCGAAGCTTCGACTGCCGTTGCGTCCAGACTTTGCGGGGTATAACGAGGTACGTGGAATTTCCGCCTGTGTTGCCTCGCGCCAGCGACTGATCCAACATCAAGTATCGTTCAGCCCGAAATCCACGAAAAATAATTACCCTCTCCTACCTTTTCCCTCTCAAACGGCAGAATGTCCTCCACCGCGGTCGTGCATGACGATGATCTCATGGAGCCTACCCTCCAGTCCATCGTCAACCAAAAGACTCTCCGCTGGATCTTTGTCGGTGGTAAAGGTGGTGTGGGAAAGACGACTACCTCTTGTTCTCTCGCGATCCAACTTGCGAAAGTTCGCAAGTCCGTCCTTCTAATCTCCACCGACCCCGCCCACAACCTGAGTGATGCCTTCGGTCAGAAGTTCGGCAAGGAAGCCCGGCTGGTGGACGGATTCACCAATCTGAGCGCGATGGAGATTGACCCCAATGGTAGCATTCAGGATCTCTTGGCTAGCGGGGATGCGCAGCAGGATGACCCGATGGCTGGGTTGGGAGTGAACAACATGATGCAGGACCTGGCATTCAGCGTACGTGTGCCGCGGCATATTGATTCTGGGCGAATTTCGGCTAACGGTGGTAGATCCCTGGTGTTGACGAAGCGATGTCCTTTGCGGAAGTCCTTAAGCAAGTCAAGTCGCTTTCGTACGAGGTTATTGTTTTCGACACTGCGCCCACCGGTCACACGCTTCGGTTCCTTCAGTTCCCCACGGTCCTTGAGAAGGCCCTCGCAAAGCTCTCCCAGCTGTCATCTCAGTTTGGCCCCATGCTCAACTCCATTCTTGGAGCTCGTGGGGGTCTCCCAGGGGGACAGAATCTGGATGAGCTGTTGCAGAAGATGGAGTCTCTTCGGGAAACCATCAGCGAGGTCAACTCGCAGTTCAAGGACGCGGATCTGACCACCTTTGTGTGTGTCTGCATCGCCGAGTTCCTGTCGCTGTACGAGACGGAGCGTATGATTCAGGAATTGACGAGCTACAGCATCGACACCCATGCTATTGTCGTCAACCAGCTGCTCTTCCCCAAGGATGGCAGCGGGTGTGACCAGTGCAACGCTCGGAGAAAGATGCAGAAAAAGTACCTCGAACAGATTGAAGAGCTGTATGAAGACTTCAATGTCGTGAGAATGCCACTGCTGGTAGAAGAAGTGCGAGGAAAGGAGAAGTTGGAAAAGTCAGTCCCCTGTGCGCAAGAGTTGAAAGTTACTGGTTTACTAACTGCTCTCACAGATTCAGCGAAATGCTTGTGCATCCCTATGTTCCCCCGAACTGAAGCTGTGATATTAGTGAATAGCCTGGTGTAATTTGGGCCAAAGTTTTTATGGGACGAGTTATGAAAAAGAGATAGACAATAATACTGAAAGCATTACACACGGCTCGCCTTGCTTAGCTGATGGTCATTTGATCTAAGAAGCGTTCAGTCTTCTTTCACCGTCTGCACCGCCAATCCAACTGGACGCTAAGGATTCATTTCCATCTCCTTGGCGCAAATTGGCTACATCCTCTTTTCGGGTTATCATTTGAGGGACTATTGCCTCTGTAACCCATCAGACACCACCGGTCACCCGCCACTCGACAATGGAAACGCGGAGTCTCACCGTTACACTCAGGAATCCCAGCCTATATGTGATGCTGGGCTTAGATTCCGCTATCATCCATACTGGGTCAATCCATTGTAGCTGGGCAAAACACATATCCTGTGGGTGTGGGGTGATGAGGCGTGTTTTCGCCTACTGTAGCAAGATACGTGGCTCAACTGGCGGCCGGATGTTGCAAATAGCGAACGGACAGGAGTCCTAATCTGCGATTGATTACCATAGACTCTATACCAGCAGACGGCGCCCTGTCCTCACCCAGTTCGGAGAGTCTCGGGGTACATACCAAATCCACTTCGATCATGGTCAGATCTGCCGTGTGATGCCCCAACAGAATGCACTTGCAGCAGATAATACAGGGCCCACCGCTTGGCTCCGGGCAAGGGGAATTACTGAAATGTCGGAAAGAACACACGCAGACTTGACCCTTGGCACCGGCTATGCAGTAACAAATCGCTAATATATGTATTACTGCTCGGTCAGGACTTAGCGAATCTCCTTGAAACGTGCCAGCATCGCTCTGGACGTGCATGCGAGTGCTAATCCTTCTCTATTTCCTTCTCCAGGCCCCCCGAGTCATGCATTACATGCAAATGGACTCCGTATTGCCGACTGGTCCACGTTCCCACGGGGTCGACACGAAAGGGACCGGAGAACAGGCGGAGAGGGGCGAGGAAAAGAAACCACCGAATCCAAGGAGGCGACGAAAAAGAAACACGCTGAAACGCCCACTAGGTCTGAATATACTGCGCTGATTGGCCTCGCGTTGGCCGTGACTCCAACTGAGTTCAACGTGGTTTTCCTAGATCTGCGCGTGGAAAAGTCTTAATTAGTATCGATCTCGTTTCATGCAGCTGTCAATTTCGATTGCTGGGATGCTCTAGTCTCCGCATGCACACAACCCTGACCCCGTAAGGAGAGTGGCTGCAGCCGAGAGGATCCGAGAAGAGCTGCAGATTAGTACGAGGATTAATGTCCCCTGGACGTTCGGCTCCTGGAGCCACGGCATCATCGCTCGCAGCAGACCATTCCGGGCTGCATGTTCACCGCAGAATGAGCCAAGAAACAAAACAGAGCAAGAAGGAAGCCCTCCGGGCGTAGTACATCCAAGCCTATTGGCACTGTTGTCCGCCTTCTTTTCGATTCGTGGGCGTCTCTAGTCTCCATCGGAGGGCAAGCCTCACTTTGTCTCGAGCAAAGGGGTTGGATGTAAAAGTGAGGCGGTCCTTCCGGCGTCCGGCAAGAAAAGGGGCCTCTCTCTGCCTCCCTATTCTGATCCCAGCAAAATCAATTGCTATAGACGAGTGAGCTCCAGACCTGTTTTCTTTTTTTAATCGTGGCCCCGGTCTCGGACTGTTCTCGGCGTTGTTGATCGGTTCTGGTCAGGACCCGTTTCTCTAGGGCGTTGTAGAAGCCGATCTACCACCAGATTATACATAAAGGTCGACGATCTTGCGGTTTGTTTCCTCGGTATATGTCTTCCCTTGCGCAGGGAGGGGCCAAAACAAAAAAAGAAAGAGGTCCTATAGCGGGATATTTAATCGTCCGAACTATCGCGTAGACCGTCCGTCGTCCATAGTGGTTTTCGACGTTGACCTGCGAAAGTGAAATCCACCACACTTCTTCCCCTACAAAAGAGAGAAAATGTCCCAAGTCCAGCAGTACTGGCTCCCAGGATACGGCCTTTCGCGCCACATTGTTCTCGGGCAAATACAATACTTTCTAGGCCCATCCGCCTCCGTCAGACCCTACACTTACCAGGTATATCCACCGTGACGAACTCTCCTCCTCCTCCTCCTCCTCCGCAAATGGACTGAGCACAATGTCCCTAACACATGGATGCAAAACATCAAAAGGGGCGAGAAGGCTATCTCATTGTTGGCGTCCCACTGACACGGGTCTGGATTCCCTTCTTTGGAATATGCATATCACGATCAATAGAGCTGACATCAGTCGCGAGCCAGGAACAAATCAACGACCTAGCAGTGATGTCTCGAGAATATGAACGGCAGGAATCCCTCCGCATGGCCGGAGACTCGATCATGGATTCTTCGGAGCCGTATATCAATGAGATTGTGCCGGTTCGGACACTGCCGCGCAGACGGGGAGTGGAAACGGAATCTCGACGGGATCGGTGATGTTCTGGATAGACACGTTTCTTTCTATTGTGGCCTTTCTGTTTCCAGTCTCTCTTGTACGATTGGCTGGCCGCATATTCATTACATTAGCGACCTTTGCGCATTGCCCAAGCGTTGCCTGTTCTGCTTGTTTGGGAGCTAGATATACCTATTTCGCGTTGTTTCCATGGTTAGACACGAAGATCTTATTGTTTATTCAATCCAGAAGGTTTCCACGGTGCTGTGATCTAGCTAAGATTTTATCTAGATGACATCTTGTCGTCTACTATACAGATCAAATCGCCAATGCCTACTAGCGAGCAACTACCGAGAAAACAATTCGCAGTGTCATATTTCCACTCATCTCTATAGATCAATTCGTAACAGCATGGAATCACATAGAACGCAGCCTTGTATCCTGAGGACAATCCCCCATCCAAGGACTCTTGTACCGACTGCGGTCTTCTCACTTTCACACTTATACTTTTCTGACAGCTCCCCGGTACATGAACATCTGAAAGGCAGAATCTGAATATCTTCTTCCATCATCACTCAAAATTTAGGAGGGGTCTAACTAGATCGTAAAGACAAAGGAATAAGGACAGAGAATATAGGGAGAATGGGGTAGAGCAAAGAGAACATGAAAAGTGGACCACCGGAACGCCAGCCTGATGCCACTCTGCTTGGTCCCATCGTTCAAGAAAGCCCACCGTTTGGTTTCACGGGCATATACTAACATGAACAGAACCACGGAGAGAACGGTAAAAGACGAATCCTGTTTTTTGAAACATGGGGTTTCTTTTTAATTTATTTCGCAACGGCAGCACTAGGTATTCAATGGTTAGCTTCCAGACCAACAAGAGTATGATTTCGATAATGCAGAAACTCACCTCAGGACTTGCGTCCGGAAGAATGCACCCTTGGTCTTCTCAATGACTTGCTGATACACCGACTGGGGAGGGTGGTTCATGATGACCGTGCCCTCCTTATAGTCAATCTTGGCATCGACCCGGGTGTCGCGGATCAGGTTCACAATCCACTTCTCACCCTCATCCTGGTTCAATCCAAGACGGGTAGAGAGGTCCCTGAATAGGTTAGCTTCACACGCTCACTGGAAATTTGTATAATTTCAGGAACATACTTAATGTCAATCCGCTGGTGGATCTTGCAGTAGCTCTCGGAGATCAGATGGCGGGCAGCTTCGACAAAGGCGTCGGCGGCCGAAACAAGGAAGAAGTCGCTGCGCAGCACATCCTCGGCCTCGCCCAGCTTCTTCTGGGCCTCCTCAAAGTCGAAGTCGACGTAGAGTGCCTTGACGAAGTCGGTGATGGGGTCCGAGTACTCGTAGCCCTCCTGACGAACCACCCGGATCAGGTCCTTCAGCTGCTTCTGATAGGCGCTGCTGCTCTTGTGGGCACGGTTGCGGTTGGTGATCACGGCGGCAGCGAGGTATCGGAGAATCCAGGGGCAGCTGGTCTGGATGGTGTTGATGTAGGCGGGGGAGAAGAAGAGGTCGGTCAGGACATCACGGGCGGGGTCGTAGTTGAAGAAGGGAAAAAGAGACCAGTGGATCAACCAAGAGCGGTTCTCGAGCTGGCCCAGAGGGTTGTTGAATAGCCGGGTTTCGATCGATTCCTTGACCTTCTGGACTTCCTCCATGGCACCCTCCCAGCTGGTGGTCAGAATCTCCGAGGCGAGCTTACCCCATGTGGCGGAGGCGACCTTGTCGTTGTCGGTGGACAGAACACGGAACTGATAGAGCAATTCTGCCGCGGTACCGTAGCTACCGCAGCTGTACTGGAAACGGCCGTAATCGTAGAGGCTGTTGACCATGTCCAAGGTGACGCCGTGCTGCTCCTCGAGGAATCTCAAGTTGGCAACCTTGTCGCTCCGCAGGTTACCCACCACAGCCTCATCCTGCAGCAACTCGGTGATCTTCGAGCTCTCCTCCTGATAATTTTCCAGCTTGGCGAGAACCTCCTCTCTCTTCTTCACGAACTCGTCGGGGATGGTGTCGGAGTCGTTAATTTCCTTCCACAGATTGGCGACATAGTCGGTCATGTTGGTATGCTTAAGCAGCTCATACTTCGCACGGACAACCTCCTTGTCATCATCCTGGCCGGAGCTGAATTCGAGCAGCGGGAAAACCAGATGGCGGTCGAGGTAGGGGATCAACTTGGGCAGGAGGTCATATTGGTTGGCGATCTCTTCAGCGGTTTTCGGCGGGTGGGCGGCGGCACCGCTGAGTAAAGTCTCAGCGGACGGGGGGACGTTGGCTGCCATAATTGAGCAGGTGAGATGGCAGCGGAGGGGTATAAGAGATGAATGGAGAGTGGGGGGAGTAGAAGTGGTGTCGCGATGCGATCTCGTCCGTTGGGAAGTCTTGAGTGTGCGGCGACATCTTTTGCGCTGGCGAAAATGTGGGCGGGAGGGCTGGTGGCCGCGCTAGCCCGTTTTGGGACTAGCGGCAGGTCTCCGCGCTCGAAGCAAAGAAATCGCTTCATCTTTGCAAGTTGCTGCTCTCTCTACGTCCAGGTCCATCATCCTCGTTTTCCCTCCTCCCTTTTTCCTCTCCTCTCTGTTGGAGCGCGCTCTCTCCAGCGTTTCCTCTCACATCTCCACCCATTCTGGTCTTTTGAGCTTTCTCCCCCCTCAGACCCCTGATGGCCTCCCTCCTGCAGTCCCGTTCGGTCTGCTCGGCCGTTCGCAAGCAAGCAACGGCGCTGCCTCTCTATCTACAGACGGCCACCCAGCCCACCTCCTCGCTACCAGGGACATGTAGTTCTTTTTCTACACTATCTTCGCAACCTAGATCTCTCCATTTCCGTAAGTCGCGCCTGTTTCCGCGCGTTCCATCGGTATCAGTCTGTTGCGACTACCTTGCTATGGACTTGGAAAAAAAACCATCACGAAGGCGCATCGAAAGAAGATGCAATCAGAAAGTCACTAACCCGTCATCCCCCAGAACATACTCCTCGGTCCCTCGAGCGTCTCACCTCCCGCTCCCAAGCCCCGACGCATCAATGTCGCACGTTTCTGGTGCAACTGAATCGCCAATCCCAGACCCTCCGAGAGAACACCCCGTCGACTGGCGCCCCCTCTCCGGCCGCTGCAAACCTGCAAACCACCAATCTCCCCTACTTCATTCGTCGCACTGCCTCCAACCAGCTCCCCGTTTACCTCGTCACCAAAGCCGGCGGTACCAAGCAACAGACCAAGATCCAGAAGACCGAAGGTGACCTGGACGCTCTGCGGACTGACCTTGCGCGGTACCTGAACATCGACCCGAAGAGTCCGGATGTGACAATCAACCGTCTCAATGGGCATATTATCGTGAAGGTAGGCTCTATTCACGCGGACATCGCTGCGTGGCATTCTCTAACACTGTCGAACAGGGTTGGCGAAAACCCGAGATCTTGAAGTTCCTCTCGGAACGCAACTTCTAGACACCTAAAACAAAAATGAGCGGCTCTGTCGATTACCATTCCCTCCTCGATCCTTCCTCATCATACTCTTCCTCGTCGACCACCTATCATCATCTAGGCGAAACCTTCGGGGCTAAAAGTCATGGCCCACCACTGAGCATCATCAAACCACTGGATCCGAGACAAAAGCGGGAAAAAAGTAGGATTCACGCGAATGGGTTAAAAAAAGCAGCAGATGTCAGGAAGTAGCGGCTGAACAGCCGTGGCTGTTTTTCTCTTTTCTTTCTTATATTTCTATTTTCCACTTTGAACTCTCACGCAGCTGTGTCTTGTTGTTTACACACCCTTGTACTATTCTCTGCCGGTGTTCGTGTTCTGTCGCATTTTCAGTTCAGGTCTGGTTTTTGATTTGCGTATGCTCTGCACTGGCATGGTCTGTTCTTGTCATCGCTCTCATCTCTCTAGCTCTTTTCACCCATCGTGCAGCTCTCTGTATCCTGTGTACATGTCCAATGACTTGACGGTTGCTTAATTGTGTGACTAATCTTGGCGAATGGCTCTGTTCCTTTCTAGCACATCTCACAAAGGAGAAAATCAATCAGTCAAGGTACGGATTGGATGTGGTTCCAGTGTTGGCATGTCGTATGTCCGTTCCATGATCGTATGATGGATACGTAGACACTAACATCAGACTGTGGCTGCTACCCGTGGCATGATTCAAGGCTTGCTAGCCCGCGGCCGATGCTTGACTGAATGCCCGACCTGGAGATCGATCGGACTTGGCCCATGCTAATGTAGGGGGCAACATACAAAATGTCCGTCTAATAGCATGCCACCCTAGCCACACCGTGACTACAAGGAGAGCCACGAATCAACAATAGAGAGCAATGTTACCCATTCAGACATCACTCATTTCCTTTCAGTCAGGGTATTCAGAATTGTACAGACATACATGACATGCCTCACGAGTCTTCCCACTGACGCCGAACGCAAGAGAGGCAAAAGACGGCCTATTGTAAACAAAGAAAAACAGAGACGTACTTTACTGATGATGAATGATGGACATGATAAGAAATAATCACCAAAAGAGTTGCATATTGACAAAAATAATGCTCGGTCTTCGCCTGCGCTAGAAATGACCAAAAATCAAACCAAACCCCAATCATACATCCCTAACCTGCCCGATCCAAAACGAAAAAGCACATCACTCCGCAAGTCGCGCATAGGTGATCAACTGCCGAACAACACCCGGATCCACATTTTGCATCAATAAAGCCCCAAGAAGGCTTTCCTTCTTGGGGATGATCCCCGACGGAAACCGCAGCGCCGAATCCGTATCGACTTGTTTTGACTTCTCCGCTAGTCGCTGGAGAATTGTCAGTCCACGGTTGATTATTGAGCCGTATGCAGAGGCTTCCGCTTCCGCCTGTCCTCGTGCGGCATGGGTTTGACGTGGGTTGATTTGCGTGGGAGGAACGCGGTCCGTGCTCAGAAGGCAAGAAAGCCGCAGAAGATGTATGGCGAAACCATCCGTGGATTCAAGCCAAGCCTTTGCAAGCGACCCATCTGCAAACCCAGAAAGAATATCTGCCGCCAATAAGCCTTGCATAAGGAAGACCTTGCGGGCATCTGCGACGACGAGTGGTTTCCGAGGTTGGTCGGGAACTGGGGAGATGGCCAGGCCAAATGCGCGCGTGAGAAGCTCGGTCTGAAGCATCCCGCTTCCATCACCCGTGAAGATCGCTCTGAAGAAGGTCCGGTTTGGTTCGTCCCTCGCCAGGAGCTTGGCTAGGCTATCCACAGCGGCAGGCGTGTATTTGTGGATCGACGGGTTGTAGGGAGTAAACATAACGCCGTCCGCACCACAAGGCCCTGGAAATGGTGCGAAAGCGAGAAGGAAGTACAGCAAACAAAGCGCCTCCTCCTTGCTAGGTAGCTGAATGTTGTGGGCCAGATTACTTAAGTAAATGACGGTATCCTTCATGAAATCCAGGGTGTTCTGGTGTGACCGTAGGAGCATATTGCGAGTTCCCAAATAGCGGACGATGGTCGAGAAAAATTGGACCACCACGGGAGCCGACAGGACTCCAAAGTTCGATTCGGTAAAGGAGAAATTTCGCAAAATCGTCGTAACACAGATGAGTCGGTCAACGGCACGGTCCAGTTCATACTCGAGGCTTCCAAACTCCGGAACATCAGTTAAAGATGACCATTCGGTCAGACATCCCCTCGTGATCTCCTCGTAGGTGGGTAGAAGCATCATATCTGAAACTTCTGGAGAATGTTCCGCAAGAAGCTCAGCTTGATCTTCGGCGCATTCGATAAGACTATCGACAAGGTCTTCGCAATTATCCAAAGAAATTGGTATCGCGGGTTCAGATGAGATTGTCGCTAGGGTGTCCAATGCCAAACGAATCTCCGCATGAATCCCAGACTTGAGACTCATTATGAGTGCATGGATATCAATAACTCCAAGTTCAGCAAAGGCCGGAACGTTAGGCTTTAATCGTGTTAAATCCTCGCCCAGCTGATACATTTCATCCACAACTATTGGGCCATGGAAGTTACTCGGCGGTAAAACCATTGGCTTGAAGGGGTCTTCAATTGGGTGTCTGAGCGGTTGATTCGACTGCTGGTCGATCTGTTCAGTACTCTTTCCGGACACAGACCCGGGACCCTTGACGGACGACGCAGGCGACTGGCCTGGCAATTGTGGTGTTGTATCATGAGGAGTTGCGGGGGGTTGTGATTGCCGAGAGACACTAAGCCGATGCTGCTGCTGTTTGGAGGATTTCACGGGAGTGGGAGTAGCAAAGCCGTTGGGGACGTTTGGTTGGGTGTTGTTCGACATGGCCGGGTTAACGGGAGAGGGATGACCCATCTGTTGCTCAAATTGACCTTGCTTGGCAGCGGGCGACTGGAATTGTAATCCCGACGGGTCACTAGGCTGTCTAGGGAGGGAGGCTTGCTGCATCTGATCTGTGATGTTCTTTTGCTGCGAGGTGAGGAAAGCTTGTTCATATGCTGCCAGGTTTCGCTGATAGTGGTCCCGGATCTCTTGCACGGCCATCGGAAATTGCATTGGCGGGAACTGCAGCTGCTGCGCGATCACTGGCCACATATTCGTAGCATTGATCTTTTTTGAGCCACCCAACTTCATGACAACAGCGTAGAGCTGGACCAAATTGATTGGACGACCGCAAACTATAGGGTTGGGATCGAGGGGAAGATTTCGTTGCATCATGAATTTCTGTAACGATCTCATGAATGCTTCGGGATTCGGTGGCTTTGCCATCGTCTGTTGCATCTGCCTGATTGCGGCCATTTGCTGGGGATTAGAAACGGCATTCATCCCCGCAGCTACCGGGCGTCCGGCCATGGCGGGATTCATGCCCATGGGGCGCCCTTGGTTTTGCATCTGCATGGCATGTATCCGCTGCTGCTGCTGCTGCTGGGCGGCCATTGCCTGCTGATAATTTTGAGGCATGCCGCCGAATTGGGCCTGCATGGGGGCCTGCACGGCAGCGGAGGTCATCGCAGTGCCAGGGGGAAATTGCGGCGCCATGCCTTGGGTAAATGGCTGGCCTGGCATGAAAGCATTGTTCTGAGGAGTATTCACCCGGCTGGGGTGATCCGCTTGGGAGGGGGACATTTGGGTACCAACGTGAGGACCAGCAGGGGAGAAGGGACTGGGAGAGGCAGTGCCCATCCTCTGGACCCCATGTTGGTCGAAGTCTTGCATAACGGGAGATTGAGTCACATTCGGAGAGGCCCCCTGTTGAAGATGCTGATATTGGGAGGGATGCGGTGCGAACTGCGGAGCTCCATTTGCCGGCCCCTGGTACCCCGGGAAGGGTACCTGGTGAGGAGTCTGCGATCGCGATGCACCTAATCCACCAGGTGCTTGTCTGGGTGACATCGACATCGCATCTTCTGGCCGCGGCCGTTTGGACGGGATCACTTGGTTCGGGTTGTGGAAGCCAGGAGACACGTTTCGCGGGACGCCATTGTTGAACATGCGTTGAAATTGGGTGGGATCGGGAGTGGGCGACGCATGAAGAAAGGCGGCTGACGGATCAATGGTCGCCTGGTGGAACGCACCATTCTCATGGTTGGGGAGGTTCGAGGCGTCGGCTAGCCAGGCATTCATGTCGTATGGTTTTACCAACCCATCTGTGATGTAAGGTGTTAGCGATCGCGGTAAAGGCATGTGCGCGGGAGATCTCGTGTCAGGGTGCGGCCATCAACACCCGACCAGCACGAATCGAGACGCGAAGCTCATCCAGTCAAAGAAAACGATAGAGGGGATTGGAATGGATGAAAGATTGTCCACGATGCCCATGACGCGTCGGGATGGGAAGATGGGAATCGCGCGACGGGAGTCGGCGACTCGGACATCAAGGGCAGACCACCACGACAAGGAGACAATCAGGGAGGACACAAGAACAGGGTAGACGAGGGGAACAGATATCCAGGAAGTAAAGGAAGTGGTATAGGAGTTACATACCGACAAGGCTGAATAACTAAAAAATGCCGACTCTTAAGCGGAGGGATGGGAAGCCGACCCCGAAATGGCAGCGGTTTGGAAGGACTGTGAGTTTGCAGGGAGGTCGACAGGTCACGGGACCGTGGGTGCCGCAGGCAGAAAAAATTAGGACTAAGGCAGACCCCATCAGCCAAGAAATCATAAAAGGCGATAGCTCACCAAGTGCTGTGGAAGAAAGGGTATTAAAAAAAAAAATAGAATAAAAAAGATGATGATAATCAAGATTATCGGATAAGCCATAGATCAGCTGTAACCATTGACACCATGTGTCGGATTCGCAAGGCGCATGGTAGGCCCGAGGAAGAATGGCAGGTTGGCTGACTGGTCCGTAGCCAGTGCGTGGCCACAGCTGATCCTGGGGACAAAAAAGACGAATAAAGACAAGCAGGCCGGGGAGGAAGGGGGTGGAGGGTGACAAACGTACCTGGACAAAGATGCAGTATGTACAATAATGCAGCGATCTGAAACTATGTATTCTATTTTAGTAAGTATACATCCGATTGTTTTTTTTTTTTTTTAATCCTGCAATCCCCTAAGCTCGCCTAGAGAAAGGGTGATCGCTTGGGAAGGGGATGAAGTGGAGGCACGGGGTCGAAGGTCAAGAATGGGGACACCGTGGAGAGAGAAGGGGAACGCCTCCAGAGGGGAAAAATGGAACTAAAGGAAACCCAGGGATTGGGTCTGAAGGATTGGAAGGGAACAAACGTACTGGACGGAAACACTGGTGATACTTCCCAGTAAGTTATTTTACTATCAAAGCAAGTCAGTCAGTCCATCAAGTGCTCTCCCTCGCAGTCTTTGCTCGAGGAAAAGGGGGGCTGAAAGAATGTGGTAGGCGGAACCAGGCGGCAGTACCAGATATTAGGTAATTCTCCCCCCCCCCCCCGGGGTCTTTCCTCTTCGCTTCATTGCTTCGAATCGCTCATGGTGAAAGTCATGGCATAATGACCCGCTTTGGATGTCGTCTCATGGAGTCAAGAGTAGCTCTGGTTGACTTCTTCTCACCAAATCACCCGGTTCACTGGTTGTTCACCTCAAGTGTCGTGGAACGAGCTCGATCAGTCGTGCAGCCCAGTAGCACATCCCGGAAACCCACCCTTTCTAGACAGCTTCCGATCACGGTTTTCGGTTAGTGAGCCACCAGACAGCCTTGAATCAATCATAAGCATCATTGTAGGTCTGCAAAGGCAAGTGATGGGGGTATAAGGTATAGTTTGTTAGTAATAGCAACGCAGATGTCCCTAGATACAGAGTACTTCGATAGTGTAGAAGGTAGGTGTGTGTGGATATATATCAAGGACCGGTTCCCATGCAAATTGATAGAAGGAACAACCCTCGTGAGTTCAAGCCCATGACCAGAAGACTAAGGAGAGAAAACAAAAAGAGCAGGCAACAGCAAGAGTAAAGGAGGAGAAGGAAGATCGGAAGGGAAGGGGAAAAGAAAAAGGGCTCTTTTTATCCTTCTAATTAGTTATGCCCACCGAATAATCCGCCCGATCTAAGTTGTCCGTCAGGTATGGATGAACACAACACCCACTATCTTCCAGCCCTTGCACGCATTCGTCCCCGTCCATTTCAACACCGGAGAGAAAATAATTTTTATTCCAATTATTTTCAGAAGATACATAGTCTTTGAAATACCACTGTGCCTGCGGACCAACGGCTCGATTCCCATTGTCCCGCCTGCCACGTCCTTTAGATGCTCCACTATTATTCCCTCATACTTTGGATCGGGTTCACTATTTGGGAGATTAGATACCAGCTAACATGTTCATGCAAACAGTTCGATTCATCCATGTGTGTACTAACGGAAGGGAAATGAACGTCCTACCTACCATCGGGTCATCCCTAAGTTTCGGTCCGATTATCTGGACCAAGCCAAAGTCACCGTTTCTGAGTTGTTTGTACGGAAGGCTGCGGTGATCCATAGTAAACTTTGCGCCTGAGTGATCAACAGTGATCTCACACCGAAACAAATGGCAAGCATGCAGATATACCCATCCACTGGGTTACACTGGCACTACTGGCCAGCGGAGTATTGCTACTCCCTTCATCATCCACGGGGGACTTGACTGCCCATCTCGGACATGCATATCTTATCGAAAGGAAGCCAGGGTGAAATTGAGATTGTTGGACTTCCTTGCGTGCAGTAGTTAGTAGCCTCTGTAGTAGCCGCTGTGGATTAACGTCTAGGTTCGATTCCTTTCCGCCAAATACGTTGCCACGCTGGGCCGAGCTCAATAATCACGTGACCCAAATGGAAGCTACCGACGTGATCCAGGTTGGCAGCTCCGACACCCTCTACAAACCCGCACGACTGCTTCATATATACCACCCTCCCCGCTTGCCGATTCGAAGACGCCCTCAATCCCGTCACATATCATCACCAGTCCCTTCGTCCATCAATCACCTTCGCCATGGGAGACGTCGCCGTGGAAAACCCGGCGAACAACGTCACGCCTCTTACCAAGTCAGCTCCGCTGGACACCATCCCCAACATAGATTCTATCGAAGGCACGGGGACTGATGGTGGCGATGAATATGCGACCTTGAAACGACTTCAGAGACATCTAGAGTATGCTACACTGGACTGCGAATATTCACGTCTGATGGCTGACGCTCGGTGGTAGATACATCCAACTCCAGGAGGAGTACATCAAGGATGAGCAAAGGTACGCAGCCCCGAATCGTTCCACCCACAGCAATAACAGCGATGGCTGACATGAAATCATCAGGAGCCTGAAAAGAGAACTCGTTCGTGCACAGGAGGAGATCAAGCGGATACAGAGCGTTCCCCTAGTCATCGGCCAGTTCATGGAAGCGATCGATCAGAAGTAACACACCCGTCCGAAGCGGAGGAAGGGTTCTGCTAATTCTCTTAATTTAGCACCGGTATCGTGCAGTCGTCGACCGGCTCGAATTACGTCGTCCGCATCCTGTCTACCCTCGACCGTGAAAAGCTCAAGCCCTCCTCCTCGGTCGCGCTCCACCGACACTCTAATGCTCTCGTTGATATTCTGCCGCCAGAGGCGGACTCTTCCATTGCAATGCTGGGTGAAAGCGAGAAGCCGGACGTGACATACGCCGATGTGGGTGGTCTTGATATGCAGAAGCAAGAGATTCGGGAGGCTGTCGAATTGCCCTTGACACACTTTGATCTTTACAAGCAAATCGGTATGGACGACGTGACTCCCTATTCCCCGGTCATTTGTAGCTGACCCCCGGCCAGGTATCGACCCCCCTCGCGGTGTCCTGCTTTACGGGCCCCCTGGAACTGGTAAGACGATGTTGGTCAAGGCCGTGGCAAACAGCACGACTGCAAGCTTCATCCGCGTGAACGGCTCCGAGTTTGTGCAGAAATATCTAGGAGAAGGTCCTCGCATGGTTCGCGATGTGTTCCGGATGGCCCGGGAGAACTCTCCTGCCATCATCTTCATCGATGAAATTGACGCTATTGCCACGAAGCGTTTCGATGCGCAGACCGGTGCGGATCGTGAAGTGCAGCGTATCCTTCTGGAACTCTTGAACCAGATGGATGGTTTCGAGCAGACGAGCAATGTGAAGGTCATCATGGCCACCAACCGTGCCGATACGCTGGACCCGGCTTTATTGCGTCCCGGTCGTCTGGATCGAAAGATCGAGTTCCCCTCGCTTCGTGATCGACGCGAGCGCCGCTTGATCTTCACTACCATCGCATCCAAGATGTCTCTGTCCCCAGAGGTTGACCTGGACTCGTTGATCGTTCGTAACGAGCCTCTGTCTGGTGCCGTCATTGCCGCGATCATGCAGGAGGCTGGTCTGCGCGCCGTTCGGAAGAACCGGTACAACATCATTCAGTCCGACCTAGAGGATGCTTACTCTGCCCAAGTCAAGACCGGCCAGGAAGCGGACAGACTGGAGTTCTACCGGTAGTGGGATAATTTATTGAATAATGGACTGTCTGGAGGCTGGCGAAAGGGTAGTCATGAGCTGTATCATCAACATTTAGGTTCTTGTCCATGTAGGCAATGATTGATTCGATGGTCAATAAAGGATTCGTCTTAAGACCAAATATTCATCGTAGTCCAGGCCGCGTATGAAGGCTGGCTAGTCACGGTTTCATCATATTCAGGGGCCAGTCTCAAAGAGACTCCCCATCAGCGACGACACCGCTTGGTCAGCTGGAAGTCAACCTGACCATCCTGGTTTACTGTACGGGTGGAGGACTAGTTGATCTTGATGAGATCTGGGGTAGATCTACTGGTCACAGGGAGATCTGCCTACCACCGTAATCTAGAGCTAGTAGACTTGTGCATGTTTGTTCGGACAACTTGCGTCCAGAAATACATGATCGTTCAATGAATATCTTTCGTCTATCGAGGCGCTCGACCCCTGCACATTGTATGAACGAGGTGCGATCGGTACAATTGCATTGGAAGTGCAAATGGCAACGAAAAGAATACAAGAGGGTCTTCAGCTCAGCAGACGATGGTTCAGTATATACTTGATCACTCTAACTAGCTTCAACTTGGACATATTGTCCCTCTTCTACCAGTGTGAGGACAGAGATGACAGGCTACATATTCAAATAAATCGCTAACCCACTTTTGAGATACAAGTCCTGTCAAACACAACCTTGCAGGGACGTGGATAAAGCCCGAATTGGAACAAACTGGATCCAACATTTATGCTCCTCGACCTGCGAAAGGTGCTCATCATGAAACAAATCACCACGAGCCGACATCCCCGGCGATACTTGCAGGTACTCAGACGGGATGTGCGTCCAGTAGTTCTGGTAGATATTTGCTAATAACGTAGTCATTTCCGCCATGGCGAGACTGGTGAACCATTAGCATCGCCCTTTGGGACCGGTTTCAAGCAAGTCTCGGAACTTACTGTACCCCGATACACATCCTTGCACCGCTCGAAAAGGCCCAAAACCACTTCTTTCTCTCTGCTACTTGATCTTCAGAACCCAGCCACCGCTCTGGGTCAAATCGCAATGGATTTTCGAACACCTGGGGCTGCCGATGGAGCGTGTACGGACTGATACTTACAACCGTGCCTCGCGGGATAGTGTATCCATCAATGATCTCATCCTTCGTAGACCATCGAGGCTCGCTCCCAGGCGAAGGGGCATGGAGTCGCAACGTCTCCCTGATGACGGCATCGAGATATGGCAGTGCCCCGGCCTTCTCTGGATATATGAAAGTGCTGGACCCGGCAGGACCGTCTAAGGCTTGAATTTCGGCGCGGAGTTTACTTTGGAACCCTTCATTTTCTGGCTTCGAGAGCTGATAGATGACCCACATGAGGGTATTGCTCGTTGTGTCAATACCGGCCAGAAAATGATCGGAACATTCAGCTGCAACATCGAGGATGTCCATTGGCGCTGAGGCTTTGGCTGACGGGATAGTTCCTGCGAGAAGGCGCGATGCGAGGGAATCATCCTGGCCGAGCAGTTGCTGGGTTTCGAGATGCTGGATGACCGGGAAGTTGTGCTCGCGCAGGCCGGTATATGTAGGCGTCTTCATAGGAAGAAGCCCGAAAGACACCAGGGATTTCTGCACAATCGCTCTCTGGGCATACAGCATCTCCGTGAGTCGAGGCCAGAAGGCAGCATACCAGAATAATTTTCTCCGAGCTGGATTGAGCATATCGTCGATAATCCCACGATGCTCGTGTGTTCCTTTCATTGCTGTAGTGCGCCCCGGAGACGTCGCTCCATAGACAAAATGCGAGACGCTATCCATGGCGAAGTAATGTAGTGCAGAAAAGATCTCCACGGCTCCGGTGGCCGACGAGTCTTGCTGGACAAGAGCGAGGAAGTCATTGACCTTGTCTTCGATCATGTCGATGTTGCTGGGAGACATAATGGCAGTTTTCGTATACGCACTATTCAAGATCTTCTTTCTCTCTGGATTGGGCAAGTCAGTCGTACTCTTCTCATACCGGCTAGAAAAGATGTACATACCGCGATGGTCTCTCCCGCTGGAATAACTGAACAAGACCTTGCGCTTATAGGCATCAAACATTTGATAGAAGTCATTTCGTTCGAACTGACTTCCTGAGCCGTATATCTTTCGTAATGCCGACAGACTGCTGAAGGATACTTCGTATGGGCTGACTCGTACCACTGCACCATACTTCTTGTGAAGACTATCAACGCAATGGGTGCGCATACCGCAATACTCCTCATACCCAAGACGCCATTTGGTAACAGCAAAAGACTTGGGGCCTGGAATATGTCGAAGCGGCGATCTGATGAGGGATTTATGGACGTGGAAAAGGGCCCAGCCGAATAAGAGGGCACCGAGCCAAAAGATGGGAATCATTGCGATGATAAGTTGTAATCATACTCTTATATCTGGACCTGTGTAGGTCCTTCGTCGTGATGATTGAGCACCTTTTATAGATTCTGAGCATGATGATCCTATTTGCCTCCCTTGTGAGCTTGCAGACTTGATTTATTATAGTGTGCCCGTTTTGGAAACAGATGATGCTACTACCAAGTAAAAAGACCATATCTATTCTTGGTCTCTATTCGCAGTACGTAATGGCGCCCCCTAGTAGCGTTTAAAGCCCTCCTAGACAAGACACTGTAGGCATCATAGTCGGAGATACCTTTGCGCTGGTCCCTGTCTCCCCACACGGATATAAAGTCCAGGACATGGAATTTGATATAGACGGTCTGTGACTAATTGACTTTTCTGCAACTTGATCAGGCTTCGAAACATCAGGTCTCTGAATGAGATATAGTAACATGAATATGAATCAGGCCATGAGTCAATATGCTGGAGGCGAGCCTCTAGCCGCGGAGAGATCTGAACACCAGAATTGTTTCCACAGTAATCTCAGCTACTGGCTGGCAAGATCTGAGATTTGGCAACGAATTCATCCAATACCTAGAAAGGCCTCATTAGAATGGATACCTGGTTATCCAAGCCTTTGTCCTTGAACCGCGGCTCCTCCCAAAGCAACAAACAGCATTTCGTACTTCCTGGTTGTTGAAAGCTGACAGCGTAGACCCAATCCGCTTCTACATCTCCTGGTCTTCTGGTCCGTCGCCATTGTGGTACTGTTGACTCAGGGCTGTAAGTGCCGAATAACGACAGTTGTTTTTCCCCACAGCTCCTTAACCGTTGGCTCGAGCTGGCATTGTGATGTGCTGGCATTGTGATGTTAGAAAGTGGTTGTTCTGGCTCTTGGAGCTTCGATACAGACCTATAGTGGGCGAATGGTCTGAGGAAGAGATACTGGTATTCAGGACTATTTAAGGCACAGAAAAGTCCTGGTGCGGAATCAGTCACACAGCGCTCACGAGTCACCGTGCTCCCCCAATTGCAGGTTTTCCATAATCATGAAGGGAAGTTTCTGTTTGTGGAATAATGAACCATGTTTTCGAGTTCGAAACTTTGGTGGAGGATCGTGGATGAGATTACAAGCAGGCGGCGAGTCATTACGAAGTGGCTTTCGGGCTTCGCCATTCAATTCTAGAAGAAGTATAGTGTGTGGGAGTAGAGGCTGTGTGTGCCATGTACAATAAGGTTAATTCTAGGGACATGGAATGGGACCTCCACAAAAGACTGTATATTTCAATATATCGGATTCTTTTGCTCTTATACCAGAACTCCGACTGGGGTAATATCCCTGATCGCAAGACGTTCATGCGATACAATGCCATGACTCCGTGTTTCACCATACAGAGGGAGACCTTGATAGACGGTGTTATGCTATGCTTCTTATGGATGCCTTCAGCCTGGCATCTTCCACCCGCTTAATAGAGCTGATATGATAAGTGTCGAGGTGATGGGATCCATCAGTGATGATCATCGTCATTCCTTATCAGCCACCTTTCCTATCTCGGAAAGCAACAGGGACTCCCGAATCGGAGTCTCATCTCACAGACTCCATCATCCATCTTAGGTAATACTAGGCAACAGCTGTGACCTCTTAGACATTGCAGATACATTCACAAGGTACCTACTAAGCTGGCGTCTCGGAACTGGGCGGTTCCTGGCCTGACCTCCTTGGTTGGGACAAATCAAATGATGCGATTCACGTGCCGATCCCGTGCCTCTCCGCAGCCAAATGACGCAGCGACTTCCGCATGATTGGCCTTCACCCGCAGCTGGGGCACGTCGCTCCGCAACCAGTAGTCATCATCCAGCAGCTCCTCTTCCCCTTCACCCTACCTCGTCATCCACCTCTCCCTCTACCTCTCCCTCTTCATCGCTCCCTTCTCATCTACCGTTTTATCCTCATCTCCACCTCCATCTCTATCTCTTTAGGCGCTCCCTAACGGCTGTTCTGTCTCTTTCGGGTTGTGTTTTCGCCGTCGCGGCCCTTATCGTTCATTATGAAGTCCGCCTCCTTGCTCACGGCCTCTGTGCTGGTGGGCTGCGCCTCCGCCGAGGTACATAAACTGAAGCTCAACAAGCTCCCTCTGGATGAGCAGCTTGTAAGTTCCAACCCTCGGATGATATGCTCTCTACCACCGGACGGTTCGATGTGTTACTAGTTGTGGAAGGGGACCCTTCTGACACCAGATCGCTCTAGTTCACCCAGAACATCGACGCCCACATCCACGCCCTGGGCCAGAAGTACATGGGAGTCCGTCCCAACCAACAGGAAATGCTTGGTGACAACCCTGTCAATGGCTTGGGTAACCATAATGTCCTGGTCGATAACTTCATGAACGCTCAGTGTATGCACCGTCTCCACTTACCCACCCATCCCCGCACGTCTAGGCCGCCTTACTTACAATAACTCCATAGACTTCTCTGAAATCGAACTCGGCACTCCCCCCCAGAAGTTCAAGGTCGTGCTTGATACGGGAAGCTCCAACTTGTGGGTCCCATCTTCCGAGTGCAGTTCTATCGCCTGCTACCTGCACAACAAGTACGACTCGTCCGCGTCGTCCACTTATAAGAAGAATGGCACCGAGTTCGCCATCAAGTACGGCTCTGGCAGCCTGAGTGGTTTCGTCTCGGAAGACACCCTCAAGATCGGTGACCTGAAGATCAAGGAACAGCTGTTCGCTGAGGCAACCAATGAGCCTGGTCTGGCCTTTGCCTTTGGCCGCTTCGATGGTATTCTCGGCCTAGGCTTTGATACTATCTCTGTCAACAGGATTGAGCCTCCTTTCTACAAGATGGTGAACCAGGGCCTCCTCGATGAGCCCGTGTTTGCCTTCTACCTTGGAGATACGAACAAGGAGGGCGATGAGTCGGTCGCCACCTTTGGCGGAATTGACAAGAGCCACTACACTGGCGAGCTGATCAAGATTCCTCTCCGCCGTAAGGCGTACTGGGAGGTTGACCTCGACGCCATCACCCTGGGTGACGAAACTGCCGATCTCGAGAACACCGGTGTTATCCTGGACACTGGCACTTCCCTCATTGCCCTGCCTTCCAACCTTGCTGAGATGATGTAAGTTGCACATAAGTCCGACTTCAATTACGGATAGACTTGCTGACAATTTCTGAAGCAACGCGCAGATTGGTGCCAAGAAGGGCTTCACCGGCCAGTACTCGGTTGACTGTGAGAAGCGTTCCTCTCTGCCCGACATCACTTTCGCCCTGAGCGGCCACAACTTCACCATCGGCCCGTACGACTACACTCTAGAGGTCCAGGGATCCTGCATCAGCGCCTTTATGGGAATGGACTTCCCTGAACCTGTTGGTCCTCTGGCCATCCTGGGTGATGCGTTCCTGCGGAAGTGGTACAGCGTCTATGACCTGGGCAATGGCGCTGTTGGTCTGGCTAAGGCTAAGTAATGGGAGTGATATGGCGGAGATGGTGGTGATGTCGGTATAGCTCTCATTTCACTCCTGAACGCCTCGTCTTGTCGCGTTTTATCTGTTTTTCCTTCATTGCTCCTACAAAGAGGTCGTTCCACTTCCGGCTGTTCCGCAAACGGACAGGGCACGTGGCCCGTTGTTTGTGGCGCAGAATCCCTAGTTAGCTTCCGTGGCACTAGTAGAGGCTAGGAATTCAACGAATATTCCTCGCTGCTTTGTCTGGCTATCAATGAAGTATGAGCTGTCGGCCTTCCAGAGCCTTTGGTAGACCTGCGGACGAGCGTTGAAAGGAGACACAAGTAGCCGTAAGCCAGGATATGGGTCGATCACTAATTTTTGCCTATCATTGAGATAGTCTCTAGATACTATCTCCTTGAAAACGCTTTGATGTGTTGTTGTATGGAGTTGTAGAATGATCGTGGGTCTGGCCCGGATACTGGATCTGCTGGGAGTCTCGCCCCGCACGAGCTCCCGACCAAGAGCCGAACCAGACGTTGCCTTGGCCGCCAAACCTTCTTTTCCCTTGTGCTGCAGCGCCTCTTCTGACTTCTTTCATCATCACCACACCACTCTTCACTCGCCCTCTCCACGCTTCCCCATTCATTACTCCTTGCCTGCGATTCATTTTCCTTTGTCGCACCTATTGCCACATATTAACGCACTGTCGCCTCCCTGATTGAAGGCGTTCTCTCCAAGCTTCACTGTCCGTCGCGTGATCCCGTGGCGGCGACGACGTGCTTTCATCCGAGCTCTCTCCCTCCACTGCGGTCGGGCTTCTCGCTTCTCTTGCATATAGTCTTCGCCCGCTTCATATTCATCCTATCGACCAGCGCGAATCCAGTGTCGGCACCTCGGTTGTCATTTTCAGTCAGGTCGTTGGGCATGGCTCCGGGCGCCGGTTCTTCGATCGCGACGACCGCCCTTCACCTCCTGTCTCTCTAGCTGCCTATCGTGCCACAATAGAGAGGTAGGCCGATCCGAAACTCATTGATCAGGTTTCAAAAGCAGAACAAAGCGAGCCAAACCATCGTCACAGGAGCATGCTTCTTCGGTTACCGCCTAGCCTCCATTACCCAATCACCGTAACGTCGCTGCTCAAACAGCACGGCGATACGGTGGAACGGGATGAGGCTCTGTTCTGGTATGTCTACGAGACATCCGTCACCGAAGGCGATGAGCTGGGCAACAAATTCGTGGTGAAGCGCAAGTTTCCCACCAAGTTTGAGTCGACCGTCGACGGCGAGGTCGTACAGTGGAAGATTGCAAAGGGGGATATTATTGATGAGCCGTAAGTTGTCTTGCCTTGTGTTATTCTCTGGCAATGTGCGTGCTGACCTGCAATAGCGTGGATGTTGTCGAAATTGACGAACCATGCGCTCACGAAGTCCAATTTGGCGGTCTCTGTGCCGAGTGTGGGAAAGATATGACCGAGTAAGCGATCCTTGGGCTATACGGCGGATTTTTTTTTAGAAGTTGCGCGTGACTGACAGCGTCGGTACTGGCAGGGCGACGTATAACACGGAGACGACAGATTCGATGCGCGCCCCCATTCAAATGGTTCACGATAACACCGCGCTTACAGTGAGTGAGAAGGAAGCTACTCGAGTGGAAGAAGACGCAAAGCGCCGATTGCTGTCGAATCGGAAACTTTCGCTCGTCGTGGACCTGGACCAGACGATCATTCATGCTACAGTGGACCCCACCGTTGGCGAGTGGATGGAGGATAAGGAGAATCCCAACCACGAAGCTTTGAGCGACGTTCGGGCCTTTCAGCTGGTAGATGATGGACCGGGAATGCGCGGATGTTGGTATTACGTGAAGCTGCGACCTGGATTAGAAACATTCCTGCAGAATGTCGCGGAACTTTTCGAGTTGCATATTTACACCATGGGCACTCGGGCGTACGCGCAACACATTGCGAGCATCATAGATCCTGACCGCAAGCTGTTTGGTGATCGGATCCTCAGTCGTGACGAAAGCGGCAGCTTGACAGCCAAGAACCTCCACCGTCTCTTCCCCGTGGACACCAAGATGGTCGTTATCATCGATGATCGCGGCGATGTGTGGCGCTGGAGCCCCAACCTTATCAAGGTATCACCCTACGACTTCTTCGTCGGCATTGGTGATATCAACTCTAGCTTCTTGCCCAAAAAGCAGGAGCTCGGAGCGGTTAGCACTGCAGACAAGACGGCCTCCAAGGCTGCCAAGGGCCAACCGCCGGAACACCACGTCAATGGCTCGACTGGGAAAGGCCCTGAGCAAGCAGAGGTGTCGACGTTGGAGCAGCTTGTCACGATGGGCGGAGGAGATAACCCGCGACTACTACAGGAACAAAGTGACGCGCAAGAAGAAACAATAATGCACCAGGTTGAAGACCGACCGCTATTGCAGAAGCAGAAAGAACTGGATGCGGAAGACGAGGCCGAAGGCGAGGATTCGGCCGCGAGCGTGGATGAGTCGCAAGACCACAACAAGCATCGACATCATCTGTTGGAGGACAATGACCGGGAGTTGTTCGTATTAGAAGAACGGCTTGAGCAAGTGCACCGTCAATTTTTTGAGGAGTACGACAAGAAGCGAACGCGAGCATTGGGTGGGCGCGTCGCAGCGTTGAGGGGCGAGAAGACACCGTCCAAAGAGAAGGATGTCGATCTGAAACTGGTCCCTGATGTCAAAGATATCATGCCATATATCAAGCGCAAAATTCTTGGGGGGGTGGTTTTGGTATTTTCTGGAGTCCTCCCGCTTGGAACTGATACGCAAAACGCCGATATCTCGTTATGGGCAAAGAGCTTTGGCGCTGTCATTTCTCAGAAGATCAATATGAAGACGACACACCTGGTGGCCGGACGCAACCGCACTGCCAAAGTCCGCGAGGCAACGCGATATCCCAACATCAAGATTGTGACGACGCAGTGGCTGCTGGACTCGCTTACTCAGTGGAAGCACCTGAGTGAAGATCCCTACCTGCTTCCTGTTCACCCCGACGACCGAGGGGAGCCGATCTCGCCCGGATCCAAGGAGTTGGAAAGTTCGTGGCTCTCGTCCGAGAATGAAGAAGATACAGGAGAATTCTTGTCGGACGACGACAACTACACGGAGAATACGGAGGACATTTTCAAATCGTCAGGGCTCGACGAGCATTCCTCCATCGGATTTGACGATGATGAACTCGCGGCCGTGCATGAAGAATTGAAGGAGTTCCTTGGCAGCGACGACGAGAGCGAAAGTGACAATGAGTCCACCATCCTCACAGAGGACGTCCCTAGCAAGAAGCGGAAGCGTGGCGACGGGACGGATGATGATGCCGACGAAGATGGGGACAGCCAAGGCGAGGAAGATGATATGCAGGGCTCACGTCTTTCCCAGAGGATCAAGCGGTCCTATGAACGGAGCACTGGGCTTCGCGAAGTAGCGACCGCAAATACGGCCGAACCGTCTTCAGAGCCGACGCCCGCTGAACAGCCTGTACCCGAGGCACAGGAGCAGCCAGCCTCTCAGACACCGAGTGCCGGGGGTCCGGATGACCCCGACTACGACGAAGATGAGTTCGAACGTGAGATGCTGGCGGCATTCGAAGGCGCGGACGGCGATTCCAAAGCGGAAGAGGAAATCACGGCGGAGAACGGCTAGTCCCTGTGTATTATGCTGCTAGTTTCTCCTGGTATTGTATCTCCCCATTCTCATGTCCTTATTGGAGGCGTTGATGGTACATGGTATCGTACGAATAGCTATCTCGGTTGGCACAGGAGATGTGATGACATTATGCACGTTCATTCCGTTGCAATTGGTTGCGATGCAATGATGGCATAGCGATGGCGTTGGATTTTGCAGTTTGTTTATTGCAATTACATAGGTGATGTTGGTATGTTCTATATGTACTTCTTTTCTAGAATTGAAACACTGTGACTTTGGATGTTGGGTTTGCCGTACTCCAGCCCTAAACCATTAAGAGCCTGGTATAGATACGATAACAGTTCGTGGACTCGTAAATTGATCACTTTATATACAACCTGTACAGGCAATACCCAAAAACCAAAATAACCCAAGAAATTCATTACTCATACACATCGCGATGAACCTGCCACGACATAACCAACATCCACAAAAAGAACACCGTATTGACGAGCTCAAACGCAAAAGCCGTTTTCCAGCAATCGCCTACACGAGTCAGCACGATCCAGACACAACTAGGCAGGGGAATGAGGATGAGGGGTGCGCAGCACTTACAGATAGTCTTCTGCGTCAACCACGCCATCGTCTGCAGATTATTCCCGCCAAACTTATTGTCGTACACGTAGATCTGGCAATTGTCGTCGACGTTCCCGACAACCCCAAACATCTGCAGCGAGGTCTCGATCAGCCCCGTCAGCCACAGCACGAACAGGATGAAGCTGCCGACGATGATGATGCCCGGCAGGAGGAAGCGCTGCGCCGCCAGGAAGAGGATGAGCACGATGAAGAAGACACCCAGTGCGCCGGTGACGACCATGAACGGGAAGAGCCTGCGCGCAGTCCGTCAGTATAAAGTTTCTTAAGCTTAAGCTTGAGCGTCGCTTTCGGTGTGTGTTGGGGGGCAAGTACCATGGTATGCCGAGCTTCAGCTCGGTCTGCACTGCCATGAACCAGGCAAAGACGCCGAGGCAGATCGCGGACGCCGAGAACACCATCATGATCCAGATGTTGAGCTGGAGTTCGGGCCAGTGGTAGCGACGGCGGCGGACGGGGACGGCCATGATTGCGTCTGCTTTCTGGGGGTAGATGTTGTGCGTGGGTAGGGAGTGGAAAGGGAAGGTTGGTAAAATGAAATGGTGTCGCAGTAGTTTATCTACAGAGTGCGTCTTGCTGTATAGTCGAGATAACCAGGGGCTAGGATGTCGACATCCACATCGATGCCCATCGACATACAAGGCGGAGGACTGCGGGGCGCTCTCAGGGCCCGATAGCTAGACTCTGGCCCCGCTGGCACGGTTGGGCCACGTCGAGGCGGCGGACAATCGTAGAGGATGATGAGAAACAGCGCATCAGCGCCGGAGCGCTGGTGTCCTTGCGGTCAATGGGAAGATGGATGGGGTGTGTGGTTGTTTGTTGATGCGTTGGCGGGTTACATAAGCGGTGTCAGAGTGATGCGCCTGGGTATGTATGAATATGATGCACTGGTGAAGCAAGAAGAAAGCGATTATGCGACACTGCGAGACGAGGAATGCGGACAGACCATGCGAAGAATCGAGAGTCATGAGCATGAATCATTTGGACGAAAATGGCTGTTGGGTTGGAGAAATGAGGTGGCAGGCGGGAAATTGCGGTGGCAGGAAATCCGTACCCTAAACATCAAGGACGATCTTCGATCAACCCAAACCCATGGATGGAGGGTCAAGTTGTTAAAAAAAGGAACAATGTCACTACGAAATAAGTATTAGGCCCCATTGGCATAATAAAAACCCATGTATTGTAAGTTCTAATTACCGGTATACACAGACTTGGATATCATACAGGAGTCGCCTCCAGTAGTCTAATCTATAAAATCATCACAGAAGGGTGTCACCCAAAGCCGAACGCACCAACGAACATCCCGTGCGGATGGTCTCCGACGCTCCCATCTCCTCCAGGCTGGGGTTGACCTCGACCAGGTCCATCGCGACCAGATTGCCCGTCTCGTGCACGCATTCACAGATGAAGTCGCCCTCACGGAGAGTCAGACCGCCACGCACGGGGGTACCCGTGCTGGGTGCCCAGAGCGGGTCCAGCGCATCAACATCGAACGAGAGATGGATGGGAGTGTCGTTTCCAATGTGGGCCAGGGCCATCTCGACCACGCGACCGATGCCATAACTATGCGAACCCGCGTCAGCTCATTGTCCTCATCACAATTGGGAACCGTCCTTACCGGTCGACATCGTGCATGCTGAAAGCCTTGATGCCATGTTCGCGCAGGAGCTGCTTCTCGCCACGGTCGACATCCCGCAGACCGATGTACACCAGCTTGTTCACGTTCACAATGTGCTCATCCTGAAGCCAGCCGAAGATGTCCTTCTTGTCCTCGCGGGCCAAACGGGTCAGGAAGGCCATGGGCATGCCGTGGATGTTGCCGCTGGGGCTCATCTCGGGGACGTTGATGTCGGCATGAGCATCGACCCAGATGACGGCCAGCTCGCGGCCCAACCGCTCGCGGGTGGCCTTCGCGGAGCCGGAGATGGTGCCAATGGCGATGGAGTGGTCGCCGCCGAGGGTGAGCACGAACTTGCCCTCTTTGGCGTGGTTGTAGACCTGCGTGCTCAGAGCCTCTGTCACCGCGCTCACGGTGCGGGGTTTCTTCATCCCGCGGTGGTCGGGGTCCGTCGCAGGGATTTGGTTTTCGTAGTAGTGAACGGTGTTGTCATAGTGCAGGTCGTAGCCGAGGTCCTCGCGAAGCTGAGTGAGAAGACCAGCTTCGATCAAGGCCATGGGGGCGGCTTCAACGCCAGTCTTGCACTGGATTATTACGAATAAAAGACGTCAGCTCTCTGTGCACTCCAGAATTGGCTCATTGCAATTCGGACTGACCCCAACGGGATCGACAGACTCCGCCACGAAGATCATAGGAACGTACCTGGCCGCCGTTGAAGCCTACCGCCACCACGCCCAGCTGGTTGGGCTTGGAGAGGAATCGTTGCTTGATGGTGGAAGGCTGTGTCATGGTGTGAGGTGGATGAAAGAAGGGAGGAGAAGGAACGAGGGCGAGGATATAGTAAAGCAGGAAAAAAAGAGCCGGAAACGAAAAGGCGGGTTTCCCGAAACGGACTAGCGAGCGATCAAGATAAGATCGAGTGGAGATCAGTTAATTCAATGAAGACTTCTTCTTTTCTTCGTCTTCTCTGTTTGTTCGTCTGGTGTCTATTCAAGACAGTGTTCAGAGTGTGTTTCTAAAGAAAAGTCAAAAGCTGGAAGAGATTTCCAAGATCCCCTCCCCCCTTTATAACCTTGTCCGCTCAACCTTCGCCGTGGGGCCTTCTCCTGGTCCATCGCTAAGACCTGCTTTTAGGGATCATGACTTTCCCCTAAGTACAGGTCCAGGAGAGTTGCCCGCCCGGCCGACGCCATCCCACTCCACCATCAATTTCTATTAGCAATCGTTACTGATAGCCAGGAATGCGCTCAGGTATGTCAGAGATCATTGGAAGATGAACTGTAAATTTCCTCAAGGGGGAATGTTGGGTATCATTGGATGCTATGATGCTATCTATACGGTTGGCCCTTGACTAGGGCCATGTGCTACTCCCTTGCAAGGCACCACACCACTCTCTATCGTACATGGATCACCACCGCATGTCAATCACTTATTGGCCTTCCAGAATAAGCTCTCGCAGGATGGCATCTGCCTTCGGGGCCTCAACGCGGCCTTTCTCTCCCATGCGCATCATCTGTCCGACAAACCAGCCGAGCTTCCCCAGCTGGTTCTTGCTGCGAATCTGCTCTACCATCTGCGGGTTTTGGCTGATCGCCGCCTCCGCTAGTGCGATGTACTCCTCCCGCGAGAGTGGACGAAGGAGTAAGTTCTCCTCCTCCAATAGCTGTGGGATAGGCCGCGGATCACCATCAAACACCATGGCCAGCACTTGCTTAGCTGTCGGGCCGGTGATGCGCTTCCGCTGAACCTGATCGACAAGCTGGGCAAGGGACTCGGCGGGAACCCGCTGAGCATCCCATGGCAGGTCCGCTTTGGTCAACAGACCTCCAAGCTCATGGAGGACCCAGTTGGCCGCCGCGCGTGCAAGTCCCCCACGAGCCTTGGCGTCCTGATCCTGCTGCAGATCGCGCAAGATATCCACGACATCCTGATAATACTCGAGGCGGGCTCCGTCCTCCAGTTCAATGAGCGGCTTTGCGTCCTCCACCGGCAGACCGTACTCTTGACTCCGAAGCATGTTGATCAACTCGTCGCCGCGCGTGGGCAGGGTCCTCGTCAGCTCCGCCACAAGATCCTCGCCAATTATCAGAGGAGGAAGATCCGGATCGGGCATGTACCGGTAGTCCACTTCGCCTTCTTTGCCGCGGAGCTTCCGTGTTTCGGTGCTGCCGATTGTCCACCCACGCGTCTCGCCCTCCACAACTCCGCCACTCTCTAAGACAGCGATCTGGCGGTTTTTCTCGGCGATGATGGCGTCCTCGACCGCCTTGAAACTACTCAGATTCTTGATTTCCGTGCGTTGACCGAGACCACCGATCCCACCGTACTGGTGGGTGCCGGCGGTTTCGCCGCGCTGGCGCACCGAGACATTGACGTCGGCTCGGAGGCCTCCCAGTTCCATCCCGGTAGTTACCGCACTGCAGGACTGGAGGATCGCTTGGATCTTTCGAACGCAAGCAGCGGCCGTGGCGGGGGTGTGAATCTCGGGCATGGTGATGATTTCGACGAGAGGGTGCGAGACACGGTTGAAGTCGAGCAGTTGAGTCGAGGGAGGGTATTCTTGAGACTTGGCAGTGTCTTGTTCGAGCTGAATCTGTTTGATTCCGATGCGGACCTTGTCTCCATCTTCCGGCGCAATCCCATCGTAGCTGAACAGATCTACGTAGCCGTTTCGCGCAAAAGGCTCTGCGGGATTGTTAGATGTTTGTCGTTCTCAATAGTAAGTGCGAGGTGGGGAGCAATTTACCATAGTACTGGGTGATTTGGTATCCCGCTGGTTGATCCTGATAGAAGTAGTGTTTACGATCGAATCGGCTGACCGGCGGGATCTCGCAGTTGAGGGCGATGGCAGCGCGGAGGGCAGGGAGGAGCGTAGGGCTTTGGAATTCCTGAGCGTGTCAGTCCGCATGCCCCAACGCAGGTGAGTATGGGACCGGCGTACCGGTTGGCTTCCGGGGAAAGCGAGATCGAACAAAGCGACATTGGAGTTGGGTAGGTCGGCGGATGAAGTCGGTGCCCCTATAGAAATCAAGCATGAGTAAAGATGACGTACCAAGCAGAACGGAGAGACATACGCGAGAATAGCTTTGCTGTAGTGTTGAGTTGCGCATGAATTTCGATGCCGACGGTCAGTTCCCATTTCTGTCGCGAAGCTTCTTCGGCCGCTCGTCTTTCCCGTTTATGGGCCTTCAGACCCTTCGCGCTCTGCTTGAGCTGTTTCCGGAGAGGAACGCGATCGTCCGACTCGATTGCGGACGTCTGGACATGTCGAACTGGGTAGCGGGTAGAGGGTTGGGGAGGATGGTGGATGCAGGGAGGTCGGAGGGATTTACATCGGGCGTTGGCGAGAGAGCGGACCGCTCGCGGAAATGGATGCAGACATGGCCGGAGCATGTGGGGAGGACGAACGGGAGGGATGGTGGGAGCAGGTCAATTGATTGTCGACCGGTAGTGCACTGGTGTGGTGGTAGATTGCAGGTATTCGACTGATGAGGTAAAGGTACAGGACCGGCAGTATTTGGCGGTAATTCCGCTCACCGCTGGATTGAGTTTGGATGCATCATCCCTCACGCCTGCTGCAGTCAGTTGATGCACATCGCCACGATGGTCATGAGAGAGTGTCCGATCGTTCCTACCTTATGCAAGTCATATGGCGGTTCCAAGTGACTGGTGGTTCTATCAGTGTGGTGGAATTGAATTCATTCATCTCACCACCCGGTTACCGATACAAGAAATATAGATCCGAGATTCGTGACATGATGAACTGACGCTATTCGACAGCATGACGACTTCTAAACCAGTTGACGGAAGACCCATCAGTGCCATCTGGATGGTATCAATACTCGTCCTTTTGCAAATGTCCCATTCCAAGGGTACCTAGTCTCCAGTTCGTATCCCTGGGATAGACAAGATGGAAGAAGCCCTTACCCGACCATACCCTGGAACAAAAGCTTCACTCTTCACTAGCTTGAGTACTCTGTACCGTCCTGCAGATCCAGTATCGGACCAAAATACCGCCAGCGACTCCGACGACTGACTGACGACGGGTTCCAACCGGTTCCCCCCACATGCACTGCAGGATCGACAGCGAGTCACCGCCAGCCAGCGCATCATGTCAACAATCATATTAATCCCGTCTGGATGCCCCAGAGTTCGACCTGCTTCGATGATAATGATTGTTCCTGAGGCTTCCGGTGCTCCGGTCCACCCTCGGGATCTACTTCATCCTTCAAATCCCCCCCAAGATTCTTCTTTCTCTTCACGATCTATACGACTGATCACCCTCGGATATGCGAGGCTGACCTCTGCCGCCCCAAACCAACGCGCTAAAAATAATTATTGACAACAAGTCACCAAAAGAAGAAGAAAAAGAAAAGAAACTTTCTGAAAGGATTCACCACCCGACAGGGGACCGCATTATAGTCGCCCTCCATCCCTTCGTGATCAGACGGTGATCTGTAACCCTTGGCGCTTCAGCAGCGAATTGAACCCCTCCAACCCCAACCCAAGGGGATTCTATCTGCTATCGCGCCATCTGATTTGATTCTCATCAGAAGCTGATACTTGGGGTCTGTCTCAGCTGGCCCCCGATGTTTGGGGCGGATGCCTTGCATTGTTCGGACGATTTATGAATCTGTCCTGCGTGATGATAAAGAAACCGACAGACCCGCCCAGCCCTGATCTACTTCTTATCCATCATCACCCCAGGAGTCTATCGATCGAGCTATCTAGCATCTATCAACATTCTGAACCCAAAAAGTCGCCGTCTAGCGCTCCACAAGATTCCAGCCTACTTCACCTCCTGACACAATAGCATTCTGTCCTACATTCCGGTGAACTCCAGATTCCAACCCGTCCCGCGCGACGGCCCTTTCCTCTCCCTTGATATGCCTCGATTCCTGACCCCTCCAACCAAACCAACCATCACGTCGTCTGCTCTCGTTCTTTCCTCAATGTCCCCATCGGTTCCCCGGATATGGGCATGGCCTAAACGTTAAAGTCCTTCACATTATCTCTCCGGTCTGAACCGACCCCTTGTTTCTCTAACTCCATCCGTGAACACGATGCCGCTCTCCAGTCGCTCCAAGAAGTCGCGCAAAGATGGTGGCAACAGGACCTCGACGGCGTCCGTCCTGTCCATGAATTCGCATTCCACTTCGAAGGCTTCGCAGTCCTCCGTGGGGAAGTCTAAGAACGAGACCCTGCCCCTCCAGCCGGCCATATCAAAGAGCAACATTGCTGCGGTGGGAAACACCCAGAAATCACAGACTCCTCAAGATCTAAAGGCCAAGAAGGCAACGGAGACGGAGCGAAAAGCCCCGAATGTATTCGAATACTTGGACGACGATGACGACTCGGACTCGGACTTGTCCTCTGACACATCGTCGGAGGAGGAGGACGGGTCCCATCCTGCGCCCACCACATCGACGACGCAATCAAAGACAACGGCCTACTCTGCTCCAGGACGAACAACAGGCTCGTCCACTAACGCAGAGAGTAGTCGCAGTCGGACGTCGTCGATGTGGTCCAAGAATTCCTTGGATTCCCACACCTTTTCTACCTTGGAAACCTCCCCCTCATCTTCACCGCTCCAACTCGCCAGGAACAACAGCAACCACCCCCGGAAGGCCTCCATGGACACATCGTACGGCACCGTAGGGTCCCTGGTGTCAACCTCGAGCCACCCCCGCAAACAGAGTCTAGACTTTACTTCCGTGCCTGAGGCGTACTACTCCCCTCCTCGTTACCCCCAGTCCTTCCCCAGACCTCCTCTCCCCCCGTCTCCCCCACGAAGCCCCGAGGAAGATCTCCATGGCCCTAACCGGAAACCCAGACGGAAACCCAGGTCCTCTCATGTTCCCTCCGGATACGGCCTCTTGGCCTGGCGCCTGAGCTCGTCGACCACGGACAGCAAAGAGCCCCGCCTACCCCCTCTCTACCGTCGCTTCGAGGATCTCAACCACCGTGTGCTGCTGCACCTCCAGGATGAAATCTCCCAAATGGAAGAGGACCTTCGCGTACTAGACGACTACGAGGAGATGCACCGTGTGTCCACCGCGGAACAGGAAGGCTCAAAGAAGATGCCCGCCTCGCGACGCATGGACGTACAAGCGCAGGTCTACTCGTCCCTTCACTATCGCCGCGAAGAGGTCATGGGCCAGCTGACCCATAAAATCGAGCAGTACAGTAAGTCCGCATGCACATACCCTCCCTTCTCCAGACCCGGACCTAACTATCCGTGTCTCTCCAGACAACGCCCTCAGCGCATACAGCAAGGTCCTGCAGACGCTCCCCAGCGCCTCAGAACAGGACGTCACAACGTATCGCTCCTGGATGCGGAAACACACCCCCATCATCGCGGCAGAAACGCGTTTCCTTGACTACGCGAAGGACCTCGTTTCGCTCACGCCTCGCCCAGCTGCTGCTGCTGCTGCTGCTACTGCCCCGTCGGCGATGACTCCCGTGTACTCCGCGATCGTCATCGCGTCCGCCGCCATCCTTCTCCCACTGCTGGCCTTTAGCATGATCTCCGAGTTCTCCGGCCGACTTCTCGTCGTGGCGGTTGTTGGCGGTGCAGCCGCTGCCATTGCGTCGAACTATTCGACCGGCGCGGATGGCCTGGTTGGATCACAAGACGGATGGAGATGTGCTACCTTGTAAGGAGTTCCATACTTCTCTGTTCAGAACATAATCTGACCTTATGCAGATATTTTGGCTTCATGACCGTAGCCGCAATGTTTATCCCCTGAGTTCGTTATGTGAGCTTGGGGGATTATACCCTACGTTGTTTACGAAGTGACGGATTTTCTTTGGGTTTCTCTACATTACACCTCTGAGACATGCCATTCTTACGACCCCAGGCGTTAATAGTGGGCATGGATTGGACCAAACGGAAAAGAATGGATTGAGTGGGTGCTGGGCCTTTGCTTTCAGAATCAACTTCGGCGTATTGATTCTCGTCTTTTCTTTTCTACTCCCTGTCTTACAGGCAATTTGTATCATGAAGGCTGTACACTACCCTACTGGTCCCTGTCGAATATTCATATAGTGGAGGCTTGTTCATTATGCCATTATCACTTTCCATACAAAACCTGGTCAATGGCACCTGTCATGACGAGACTTAGATTGATACAGAGTAAAACATCTAGAGAAAACAACACTCCAAAGATGAAACAGAAACACTCCAACCACCAGACACGAACCAGACCTATCTGGAATCAACCCACGCCGTTCGCTGAATATTCCATCGTAAGACGGTAAACTAAGATATTTCAAAGCAAGATTGAAAGGAAGACATCAAGAATAAATAAAGATGATTATACGAATAAAGAGAAAATAGACATAAAAGCCGAGTTTTCTTTTCCTCCATTCCTTCTAGTCCCAAGAAAAGACAAAAGTACATCGGATAGAAGGGTAAAGAACACAATAAAACACGGGTGAATGCGGACATCAATCGCACCAAACCTTTCTAAAACGTAAGCAAGAGGAAGAAATCGTACCATCCATCAAATTTGAGAACGACCAACCCGCTTATGAAGCCATTGGAGTTCCGTTCTGCCTGCTACTGGGCGTAACACTCCGATCTTGGGAACTGGCTTGTTCTGTTGTCGGCTGTGGACTCTGTTGGGCCGCAAGCTGTAACTCTCGTCTATTTTTTTCCATCAAAACAGCCTGCTCAGCAGCACTGCGTGCATAAGTCATGGCAGCCGCTGAATTGGAATAAGCACCAGACGGTGGCGGTGCTTGGTTGGAGGGGAAGTTTCCATAAGGTGGGGGCTGCTGCTGCGGCATGTATCGTTGCTGGGGATTGGCGGATCCCGGAGTCATATATGGCGTTCGTGGAGCAGCGTAAGCGGGTGGTTTCTGAGGGGAGGCACTCCGTCCGGCTGCGTACGCGGGATTGTATCCGGGCTGTCCAGGTCGCGGCGTGTATGGTTGCGGAGAAGTTTGGGCGGAAGATGTTCCTTGTTGCGCCGCGTAGGGATGATACCCATTTTGGCCCGGCCGCTGGAATTGTCCCTGGTTGTAGGAGGTAGGCTGTGTATATCCTGGGACGAAGCCTGGCCGCTGTGATGGTGTTGCAGGGGGCCGAGCGCCTGCGTATTGTTGCGGAGGTCCCGGGGTGTATGTTGTAGGTCCCGACATCGAGGGTTGTCTCCCGCCATAGTAGGGAGCCTGGACACCACCCTGTGGTTGCATTCGCGCATTATGGGTGTATGCTCGCTGGTTGTATCCTGCCGGGTAGCTTCCAGAACGTGACGGTGTCCGATTAGCGGGCCCTGCCATCGGAGCCATAGCTGCCGCTCGTTCCTGCTGAATCGTGAAGTCGTCCTTCTCCATCGTTCCTTGATAGTCAGGATTCTCGATCACCACTTTCTGGCTGATATTCAGCTCGTTCAATTGGTCGCCGTTCAACTTTGCAACAGCATAGGGGGGCAAGTTGGAAATCAGGGTGGCTAAGCTTGTCCTCAGTGTCTCGTACACATCCATTTCAGCCTCAGAAGGAGCACTTGACGTCTTCGAATCGGAACCTGTCCTTTCTTTAGGATCGGTGGTCTGGCCGCCGCCAGAGGCGGGGAGTTCAAGATTGCGGTTTCTCTGGTACGAACTGAGGGTCTCCAACAGATCCGAAACGTCGCGCAGCATGTCTTCCAAATCCTGCTCACGCTCTTCAGCTTCCTGCTCCTCCTTTGGCGCGTCGGTATGAGAGACGTTATCGGCGAAATCCTCTGGGTTGAAGTTCTTGACCATCTCTTCCAAAGCACTCTCGTCGAGTTCACCAATGTTACCGGGGCGTTCTGAGGATGCACCCTCATCCTGGTAAGGCAGTGATAGTAACGTGTACAGGCGCTTTGCGCCCCGTCTGCTCCACCATACCGAATCTTTTGCATCATGTTGTAAAATAGCTCCCGAGCTGTCGAATGAAGGAGCGAAAGACGAGTAAACACCCTGCAGAACAGACGCGTCATCGTCAATCCACGTAGCGGGATCCTCTTCGAGCCGATCCTGGACATGTTGCGATGACTGTTGTTTCTGGCGACGATTCCAGTAAGAAGGTGAGGAGGTGACACCGCCGTAATGGAGCCATTGACCGGAAGGCAGAGGCGCAAGGCAGTAGTTATTCCGATCACCCAAGAAAGCCTTGTAGTTTGTAATCGCCTCAAAATTATCGATCCACCCATTGATACTTCGAGATGAAGATCTTGCTTTACGCGGAGGTTCCAATTGAGGCAAATTCTTTTGAGGAGCGAACACCTCGCCGAAAGTCCTCTTTGGCTCCTTCGACTTAGCCTCCGCATTATAAGGGGCCGCCTTAGTAGTCGTGATCCCGTTTGGCAAGCCCACCTCGCGGAGGGGTGCTTGTACTTCCACGTACTTTTCTGTTGATGGATCGTCGGAAGGCAGAGGGACTTTGACGGATTTTTGAAGGCTGGAGTAGAGCTGTTTTGGGTTCGCGGGGTTCCCAAACAGTGTCAAGACCATGCTCTCATTTCGAGTCTCAACGTTCGGAGTGGTGGATTCCGCAGGCACTTCGGTATCGTCCTCGGATACTTCTGCTTTGATGGTCGACTGGCTCACCTGGGCCTGACGAACAAGGCTGTTTAGAACCTTCTTGAATGCAGCTATGCGATTCACGGTTTCTGACAAGGCCGATCCGTCGGCCTGGGTTCCAGCGGCCAAAGTCTTGTTTCTCTCAATCACAGCCGCAGAAGCCCTCTCAATGTCACTCAAAAACTCAGACAAGGAGTTGTATCGATCCGAGGCGACCCGTGTTTCGATACTTGTAGGTTCATCTCTGTCGCTCGACACTTTCGCGCGTTTTGAACGAGGCTTTGCAGGGGAAGTCGGCAACGTACAGGACAAGAGATGGAGTTCCGTGTCATTTCTGAGATAGATGGTCAGCCATGAGTGCGCGGGTCGAACCACAGAATGCGACCGCGAGTACTTACTTGCTGAGAATGTCAACAAGATTGCGCAGATTCTCTTGGAGTTTTATTTTCTCTTGCGCCTGCGATGTGGCGGTATTGGCGTCTTGAGAAGCCTTGTCCTCATGGCTCGATACGCGCTTGCGCTTACCGGGTGTAGCCAAGGCAGGGGGATCGGGGGTAGCGGTGGTGAGTTCGCCGTTTGTTGCCGACATCGAGGTCGTTGCTCCGCTATCGTCTGCGCTCATGGTTGGTTCGGAGTCGCGCCGAAGCTGCAGGGTTTCTTTGACGCGAATCCCAGAGGATAGTTTGTCACGATCGGCCCTGGGGGTTGACTCTGAAATCCCGGAGACGCGACCGAGGAGTCGAAGTTCAGGGTAAAAATTGAACGAGCAACAGTCAAGAACCGAGGAGACTGTGCCCGAAACAACAGAGAGATGGTTGCGTGTTTTCGTTGATCTCCGAAGCGGATGCGCCAATCGAGCGAGGATAACCAGGGAGGAAAACCACGACGGAGAGGGAACAATCAAACCGCCTCAACGAGAGTGAATTGACAACAAACAGGACCGAGCATACGTCGATATGCACACAAGGGAAAAGACCCGGCGAGGGGAACAATGAGCCTGAGGAAAAAGTGAATGCAGCGGGTGCCCAGCGGGAGGACAAGACGAAAGAGGGAGATCCTCAGGTTGTTCCTACTGCGCGCCATGCCAAACCCGTGACGATCTCGCACGTGACCTCTCTTTTTCTTGCCGTCGCCGCCGCTCCGCCTATACAATTTCCATTCCTCATCCCCCCGCTGGCATTATCTCTCTGCAGACTCGTCAGTTCGGAGGGACGATATTCATGGATGTCATCGGTCTTGAATCATGTCCCGAGCCGCTCGAGGGTCTGCTCTCTGAGAGCGGCGCATTTGTTTAGTAGCTGTTCACGGCCCAAGGTACCAAGCTGAACTCCAGCTCATGATAATACTTTGTGCCATACTAATCGGTTTTGCTTGCCCAACAGGGTCATCTAGGCGATGGGCCTTTACGTCCTCTGAATCACACGATATCCTCGAATTTACCGTCCAACACCGCGTCTAGACCTCTCATCTTGTCCCGATCCGCGAGCTCCGTCGGCGGTCCAGCCTCTGCGCAGTTTGGCTTTTATAACGACCAACCTCACGGATCGGTACCAGACGCCTCGATTGCTTCCAGCGAACTCCATAGCGACGGATGCCTTGACTCACAACCGAATCCGCTTTTTCTCTCTTCAAGTGCAACCCACAAAGGGCAAGATAAAGCGAACACAGTCAGGTCAATACGTCGCGACTCGGGTCCGTCTGAGCTTGAGACCTCTGAAAACATTCCATTGGCATCAACTAGCAATTCCACATTCGACCGGAAGCGCGGTAAACGTACCCGAAAGAGACTTGCGACGGATGTGCACAACCCTCGAAGATTGTCGAAGCGGCTGCCAGGGGCCTTTTCACCAACACCCACTGAGTATCTTATAGATACACTGCAAAATGCCATGCACATGTCCAAAGGTGTCGAGCGGCATCGGACGTACGCCGCTCGAAATGCCAGCGACCATCTTATGATCCCTTTGACAAGGGAACAGAGAATCAAATTCAAAATTCACCATCGAATGACTCTACAACAAATCGTTGCAGATTACATATACCGTGTGGATCGACTTTTCGACCAAATGAGGAGAGGGGGCTCATCGATGCAGATGGAATCGGACCTGGGTGTTGCTTTGCGCAAGGTCTTTTTGACTAGGGAGCACCGCAAATATCTAAAGTCGCGATACTACAGCGTTGCGGATGTCGTTGCGTGGGCGTGGATCCTGAGGAGCGAGAGCCCGTATCAGGCGATTCTGCGGCTTTTGATATTCGATGAGCAACAGACGAAAAAGAAAAGGAAACGTCCCACACATCTAACGATTCCGTCGTTCATTCCCCTTCTCCTTCTACGACAAAGTCTCGACACGAAGTCATTCAGATTGCTCCTAGTCTACGCCCTACACCTCATGACCGGCCAACACCTTCCAACTATTGCTCAGTCGATAAATGCAACATCGGAGACTGTTTTTGACCAGGCACATTCTCCCAGGAAGATCAAGTCCTTGCTTGATCCTAACACGTGTGCCACCTTCGCCATTCGCTTGCTCCACCATGCGCGCCAGCTGTGGCCCGAAGCCCAGCTGCCTATTGCCCGCGCATATTCGTTTTATTTGTCCACCTTGGAGTCGGAAGAGAGTGGTGGTATGACACGGAGGAGTACTCAGGTCATGGCGAGGACTTCAAATCAACTTCTTCGGTTACTCTCTTTGCCATGTAAGATTGGTCCTTTCGCTTCAGCTCCTATCCAGCAGGAAGCACAATTCGAGCTCCTCAAAGCAATGGCAAGGAACCGCCCTGTACTGCCTGTCACACGGCAAGGTTACCAGGCAATAATTGCAGTCCAGTTGGCCCACAGAAAGACCTTTGATGAACGCCAATCTGCGGAACTAAAGGCGCCATCTTGGCCACCATGGAAGGAAGATAAACTGGGCATCGACTCTCAACGAGGGATTGAAGGGATGAAGAGCCGCGCTATGCGAGTCATGTCGCAAATGAAAGAGGCCGGATACGCTCATAGCCGTTGGGAAGAGGTCTCTAGCATCCTCGCCGGCTGGGATACTGACAGGAGTCCCACCATCCAAACTCGGACCTTGTCTCGCCATCCGGGGCTTCTACGCGGTCCTACGGGTGATCACTCCCACCACGCAATATGGGAAGCCCGAATCCGGGCCACAAGGACTGTGCGTGAAGCCTGGGCCTGCTTTCTTGCCTATCAAGACCAGGGCCTGCGTCCCCGAGGATCCATTTATGCAGCAATGGCAGAGAAACTGGTATATCGAAGCAAGGCCGTCAAAAGCAACTTCGACAACGGAAGCCGTGCGTTACCGGGCGATGGTCCGGAAGTGTTTCCAGAACCTCCCTCTGCACGCGACTTGATATATGTATCGACCGAGCCGCCTACGTTGAACGAGCTGCTCGAGAAAATGCTCTCTGAAGGTATCAAGCCTGGTGGTAGGTTTCTTGCACTCCTTCTACGGTCGGCCCCCACACTCAGCGCTGGACTGCATTATCTTACCAGCAGTGATCTGTCCAACGAACAAGTGAAGGCATTGTGTGCTGCTTGGGCGGAGCGCTCTGCATACGAGCCACCACACCGCAAAGCTCTTGACGAAATACCTGACTACCTGTTCTCGTCTTTCATATATTTGCTGTGTAAATTCTCAGATTTGAATGAGTGGGTTGTACGATGTGGAGGTCGCACGGCCGACGCCTTTCCCATTGCCATGAATGGTCACTCAACGGGTTGGGTGACAGATACCTCACCCAGTCATTCACAATCCCTAGGGCTGAGCATGGATGGCCACCATCCAAATACTTTGGCTCATGCAGCTCAGCTTCTCAAGGTGAGAAGCTCTCAGGCCCCACAACCATGGGTCCATATGCTCTTTGCATTGAAAAGGGTGCGCATTACTGCTCGGCCGCGCAATTTAGCCCCCAGCACGCAACTTGTTCTGGCCTGGCATGAAGTCATGGAAGTCACTGGCTGGATGAAGGAGCGTGGAATTGATCTGGGCTTGCAGGGATTTCAGGCTCTCTGCAAGAGCTTTTCGAGGGCCGTCGTTGCCGGAGTGAAGGATGCGGATGCTGCTGAAGAGGGTCTGGCGCTGGTCAGCCAGGCTAAACAGCGGGGAGATCTATCTCATACGGAATTGAGCGGACTGCGTGTAGAGGACATGGTCAACAGCGGCCTCAACATCCTCAAACACCAATTTGACCAACTAGTCTTCCCTGACTCCAAAGCTGCCTCCGTGGTTGAACAGACTCTGACCTCTATCCAACAAAAGACCGACGGCCAAGTCACTCTGCCGGCTCTATGCCGTGTGCCTTCGCCTGCCGTCTTGCATGCATTTGTCCGGTCACTTGGGTTGGCCGAGGACTACGACGGCTTGTTGAGCCTGCTCCGGTGGATGAGCCAGTATGCAAGGCCGTTGAAAGAGGCGTCAGATGAGCGGATGAACGGGGATCGAATCATGCGGCGGACGGTGGTCGGCATCCGCACGTTCCTCGAGGGGTGCTGGGGCAAACACTCTCTACATTCTACGCCAGGCGTGACTGAGGCTTCCGATGGGATGACATTTACTGACCCTAATCTGCAAGAAGCATACGACATCATCACTGCGACTGGTGTTTGGGGTCCATGGCCCAGTGACGAGGAGGTGCAGGAGTACCTTGCGGTGCACTGGGGATGACTATTTGTTGTATTATAGCGTGTATATATATAGACCTCTTTTTGTAGCATCAATACGCATGATACCCATTCATTTACCTGGTTCTGCTTGATCGCGAAGACGTAGACAGAGGGAAGTCTGTAGAGGCAGCGCTTATCCGCGGCAAAATCGTCTTGGTGTTCCCCGCACCCGCAGCAGCTTTCCCCACGCCTCCGAACTCCTTGATTTCTGCACGAACCTTTAATTGTTGCTCAACCCACTTCCCCCTCCTCCAAACTTCTTTTCGACATATTCTACTCAACGACTCTGCCGTCATATTCTATAGATACATTATGCCGCCGCGTCTCGCGTTCCCCCGCTCTGTCCAAACTCGGCCCGTGTTGAGTCTGCGCATCCGAGCGGCCCGGTTCAGCACCGAAGCCGACGATGCGGTGCTGAAGGTCCAACAGGTTCCCGCACCGGGATCAGGGAACATTCGTGTTTTACTACTGAACCGGCCTAAGGCCCGCAATGCACTGTCGCGAGGTCTCGTCGATAGCCTGGCGAAGCAGGTTCAGTCCATTGCCGCCGAGGGCAGCTCGGGCCCAACCCGGGCGCTGGTCATTGGCAGCAGTACAGATTCGGCATTTTGCGCGGGCGCAGATCTGAAGGAGCGCGTCAAGATGACCCAGAACGAGTAAGCCGTCTGCTTTTTTCCCGATCGCTGGGCTTTACGCCTGCCGCCGTCGCAACTGCTAATGGACCTTGCGTCGTAGGACGAGCGAATTCCTCACCCGACTCCGCGGCACATTCAGCGAACTCGCCGCCCTCCCCATCCCGACCATCTCGGCTGTGTCGTCGACCGCGCTCGGGGGCGGCCTTGAGCTCGCCCTGTGCACGCACCTGCGCGTGTTCGGGTCGTCTAGCATCGTCGGGCTGCCGGAGACGCGCCTGGCGATCATCCCCGGGGCGGGAGGCACCTACCGACTGCCGGGCGTGATCGGGCTTAACCGGGCCCGCGACATGATCCTGACCGGGCGACGGGTGTCCGGGCCGGAGTCATACTTTATGGGGCTCTGCGACCGGTTGGTGGAGATCCTGCCGGAGGAGGAGCAGAAGGAGGGTCGGGCGCGCGAGAAGGTGCTGCAGGAGAGCATCAAGCTGGCGCTGGATATCTGCGAGGGCGGACCGGTGGCGATTACGCAGGCGCTGCGGGCGGTCAATGGGAGCTGGCGCGGCGAGGCGGCGGAGAATGAAGCGTATGAGGGGGTGATGGTCACAGAGGACCGGGTGGAGGCTCTCCGGGCGTTTGCTGAAAAGAGGAAGCCTGCGTTCCGGGGGCGATGAATGAATCATTGGTCAGATGAGGGTTTGCCACTGCATGTGTGTTCCTAATTGTTTGTATTCTATTTGTATGGGATTGCCTAGATGGGTGAGTCAATGGACTGGATCTAATTTCCGCTGGAGATGATGAATCTGAGTCATCTGAAGTCGCATCTAGAGTGTATTTTTGTTACTGTTGTCATGGAAGATTGCTGGTTGATGTGCGTGTGTACCGTGCATCTAGACTGAAGAATAGGCGGCTCAGACTGCCCACAGGGCAGGCTGCGAACCCTGGATCTCCCCGGATGGCGCCGCGGATCCACTCGTTGATATTTAGAACTTTCTAAACAAGTCGAGATGAATATAACACTGATAGATTTGATATCGTCAACTAGGGTATTTCTTTACTAGTAGTAAGTTTAGCGACTGCAGTGAAATGTTGGTACCTACATGATGCATTATCGGATGTCATGCAGTGAGGCTATGTCCCGCATTTACGAAGCCCATGGAGAATAAGAATAAGAATAAGATAAAAATAATCATAATAATAGAAAATACCTCACCTTGTACTTTGTAGAAATGTGAGGAGTCAAGGTAAGCACTGCAAAAGAAATGACAACTCGTATTCTGTCGGGCGAGGAATCGCCCGTCACAGCCACGATGATTTACAGCAAGACTGCCGATAGTATGAGGGGTGGTCAGAAGATGGCGATGAATAAGGTAAGCGATGGATGGATTCACTGTGGGAGGAATACAGTAGAATACTAGGTAGAATCATAGTTCAATAGGATAAATCATAATAATAAGATACGAACAATAGGATAGTCCCAAATATAAAACACATCAAATCACCAACCCCTCTACTCTGCACGACCACAGATAATAGTCAGGAACCACCCATGGAACTTTGCTCACCCTAAATCCATCGATCGACCGACGCTAGAACGAGCAGGTCAGCGAGGCTGGAGGCATGACCTGCTGTTGGTCAGCCCCGGGCGAGTCAAGGCTCCAGGAACCCCAGTCATCTGCTCCAGTCTGCCGTCTCCATATAAAGTCCATTTCTTATCCCTCCACCTTCTGCCCTCTGCCTCTCCCCCCCC